>DWQT01004985.1:0-10703 GCA_018244895.1 Myscelus amystis hages
ATTACACATTTAATATTGTTTTATTAATTTCTTAAATAAGGTGATAATTGAATTTCTATTTTTCAAATAATTTCTTCTTATGTAACGTCTCTTCATTCATTAATATAAATTATTGATCGTTTTCAAAATTCCTGAATTAAATTCCATCTATGGTTTGTTTTTAGAAAACTGACTTTACTTTACTGTATTCCACAGATTCCACAACGGCGTACCGCTGTCTAAAGTGCTCCGAGACTCCCTGAAAGCAGACCCCGTGGCTCCGATACTGTGGGAGCCGCATCTCGCGGCTCTCGATAGAAGGATAGTTACCGTCCTCGACGCCGTCAGAAAATGCATTGACAAATTAGAAAACCCTCTTCAAAACGAAGTCAACGACTTCGTATGACCACCGAGAGACGAGCGAGACTCGTTGCGGGCTACAGGCGGTACTCCCGTGTGATGTGATAATTAAATGTTGAATTCGACTGGAGGGGGCGGGGCGGTGCAATCCTAGAACTGACTTACTAGTCGAACTCTCTCGTATAATCTGTGACTTAAGAAAACATAGATATAGGCGTGTAACCAATGCAATTAATTACGTTTGTGGTCTTTGGTTCCGTGGACTCTGATAGTTTTAAGATTTTGGTGCCAAAGATGTCCAAATAAACGCGTGAATTCAGCATAATGTCATTACCATTCCAGTTAGTAAATTGTGAATCGAACTATCGTGTATTTGATATACATACATATATACGAACTAGGAATATAATTACGGCTAACTATTAAACGATTCGTTTGTACAAATAATTGTGACCAATAGCTCCGTTTCGACCGACGTTTCTTAATATTGAAATAATGTATTAGACGTTATGGATATATTTTTATGTATATTTTGATGTTAGCTAAATAAAAGTCTGATGACGCGTACCTATAAGAAGTTCAAGTGACTGTACATAATAATAATGAAATGCAATTTACTTTAGATTTAAGTTTTACTACCCGGTCGAATAGAGCTCTTACCCTGCGTTAAGGCGTCACAACGTCGCGTAGTAACGCTGCGTTAAGCGTATAACGTCTAAGGTAAAAGGGCGTGAATAAATGTGTTTGCAATCTTAACCACATTCCATGCTTTTGACCATGCGTCAGCAACTAGAATGTCAGTTTATATAACGTCAAATTTTAAATAAGCGACAATTGTTTATACTCGTATTAAACGCTGATTCATATTTGCCAGTACATATCTTATCCAACACGTAACTCGACAAACCCGGCATAGACTAAAGTGTTCACATCTAACTACAGCCCAATCTCAGTGAAATCGGCAAATGGCTGGCCGAACATGATTCGCTATAGCGATGTAAATATGATCATAGAAAACGTCCAAAAAAATGTTTTTATGTCTAAGCCTTTACGTGTCTGACGCGAGCGGTGTGGCTAAATGTGAAGCGAGCTTTACCATCCCCACGCTCGTTGTGAACGCGCCCTATTCGATCGCCTAGGTGTAGGTTGAATTGGTGTTTTGTTTCTGTTGTGATCTGTTACCGTGGCTCCAAGCTCAAGAAGCACATATCATAGCTAAGCGGTGTCAGCTTCATGTGATAACTCATGTATTTATGTCGACGGCGTACTAACGTCCTATACATACTGTTTTGTTAAGATTTTTTGTTTGTTAGATGTTTTGAGAATTTAAATGCAATCATATATTAAATATTTGATTACTGCGTTTTATTGTTTTAAATCTAATCTCATGTTTACGGTGCGTGTACAGATAAGAAAAATCTCATTTTAACTTCATTCAATCTTTACCTGTACCTATATTCATTGTGTTCTCTCGCGGTGGATCTCAGTCATTAGGAACAGATGTATGTATATGCCCATTTTCTAAATAGTTTTCTAAACCATTGTAATTTAGAAATACACAGTGTTAGTCAAATTAAAGTTACATAAATTGGGTTTTCAACTGTACCATTGTGAGGCTTATATTGTTTTAACGGTAAGTTATCATATTAACTGGTAAATAAATGAATTTTATGAATGGTATTTGTTCGTGTGGATAATTATATGAAATGTTTCCTAATGTAACAGGTATTGTGTACGATTTAAATTTATTTTAGTATACCTACTTAATTTTAAAACATAATGGCAGTCTTCTCTATTTATATTGAACACTTATTGTAAATTTATTATAAATGAAACTATATAATAATTATTGCGGCTATAATTGTAAATAATACGTTTATACGCATCCCGGTTTAACGTAATCCGGTGTGTGTATAAACGTACTTAAATAATGAAAAATGCGACTTGCCAAAGATGTACCTACTTTCTGATTACGTATAACTTGTTTGTGATGCAGCTTGTATGCGTATTTCTGTTGATTGTTAATAAATATTATACAAAGCATTATTGGTTTTTAATGAATTCCCACCACCACCGAGTTCCTCAACCTCCCTGTTCCAGACACCTTTTGAATATTTTTGTTTATAATACGGAAGTAGCAGACGAGCATGCAGTCCTCCTGTTGGTAAGTGGCTACTGCCGCCCATGAATATTGGTAATCGATCCCATATAAGATTAGATTCCTATCTCAGGTCGACCACAAATGCGCCTCTACCCCTGAGGACTAAGCTGGAATGCCTCGAAAAAGTATGTCTCCCTTCAACCCCCCACACCGTTCAAACCAGAACAAAGCAGCGCTTAACACTGCTGTTACCAACCAATAATTGTTATTATTGCTATCACCAAACATAATCGTTCTGAAGAAGACTAAGCCAAAATACTTTAAAAGTGACAGTATACTTTGCTTTCTCGATTGCTTCAAATTACAATTTTCGTATTGTAAGTAAATCTACCTTTTCGTATTTTAACCTTTATTAAGCACGAAGAATCTCTGGCTCTAAATTAAATGTAAATAACAATAAAATCTATATCACGTTACACATCACAATAAAATCCCTGCGAGGGTACGAATTTCATACAAAATGAAATATTTATGCGTGAAACGGCCAAGGCCCGGCGTGTCGCTTCGGCTTGTGGACGCTAAAGGGTCACATAAAACTAAAGAAACACAAAGATATGTCCGCTCGCCATAAAAACTGTAACATGAATAGTACGATATTCGCCATCCCAGTTTATTGCCCAACAGTCATTTTGTTATTTGTATATACTAATATCCAGCGGCGTACTCGTAGGACGGAGTTTCAAAGAATGGTGGATCAATGTTGTCTACGCGTTAACTACATACATATGTATGTACATATATGTGACATAAGACAGGTATTTCTGATTACCTGTACCTTACTGCATTATGATATAAACTGACATATGAATCAACGATTACGAATAATCGAGTTGATTTTTACAACACAAATAATTAATCAGATCTGCAATTTCGTTCACATGGATTTAAAAATAAAAAACGGGGTATTGATTAATTACTATTTAATATGCATGAAATTATTCTCTTCGGTTGATTTGTTTAGAAAATGGAGTTTTTTTCCAAAAACTAAAAAAAATGGTGTAGATAAGTTTATGGTATATGTGAGACGACAACATTTTTAAACATTTTTTTTATACACGTGGAAGTTTAAAGAAAAAACAGGTAGGAGGATACGGCGGCGTTCGTCCAATTTGTGGACAGGTACGAGTATTGTTCTCGAGCTACGCGCCGCAATCTGCCAAATTGTATATTCACGAGATCATCTCAACCACACGAGAATCTGCCCATGAATAACAACGGATGAAGAAAATTCACTTCGGCTGAATTGACAATTTCCAACCCCCGGCGTGTTGCGAAGCGCAACACAAATAAGTATAATATTGCGTGAAAATTGCCTTTTAGGAAAGCCTCCTTATCCAGGATTCATCCAACAGAACGGAAATGTAAGACTACGCCAAATATCAGACCTAATATCTGGTATAGATTTTCTAAACCTTAATTAAAAATGAGACTTGATAATAATATTTATAAATAGAATATACCTACCTAAATGCTGTATACTCGTATACTAAGTACAAGTCGTTTAAATTGTTTTGTATGCGTGAGTGAGATCGTTTAGAAAAACTTGAATGTAATATTAGTAAAATTTCAGAGCTGTTCAGACACGTTTAGGATCATGGTGGACTAGAAACTACTTTTCCATATATCCTTTAGCTTTTTAAAACTAAACTCAGATTTAGGTACAGAGTGAATTTAATACTTAAGCGTCTACCGCCAAAATACAGCGCCTCTGTTCTGCTTCTACATTAAAATGATATGTCTTTGAAGCATGTTAGCACTGACAATAATTTGTAAATACGGGGAACAATACGCCAATAGCCGTCAATAGCTTGCAGGCCAAGTGAATCGCAGCGGTAGCGGCTACTGCACGGGCCGGTGATAAATCACGCACAAACAATAGCGCATAGCTTCCGCTATACACGTATAAATCAGCTGTTCTACTAACGTGGCTTATATGCACAAGGAGTACAATGATTAGAAATTGATGTCGTGCAGAATACTAAACTTCTTTAAAGATGGAGAAAATGACAAGCAAAGTAAATAAAGCATGTATGCATAGATAAAATGACTTCATGAAGATCTCGGTTTTGTCGTATAACGAAATAGATATTTACGACAATTAGAACAAATGCATCATCGTCATTGCCCGTCCTAGTGAATCGCAATGCTCGTGGTAATAAATTGCGGAGAAACAATAGCGCATAGCGCATAGCATAGCGGCCACTACGCGCATAAATCAGCCGTTTACTAACGCGGCCCATGTTGTATAGACAACCGGAACAACGTTACGCTTTGACGTGACGCTGGATTTGGAATTGAGCATTTTTCCGTAACAGAAAAACTAAAAACTTCGACTTGACACAATAGCCAGCTTCACAACCAGCAATAAATAGACGATGAATATATTTGTGATAATATTGTTGGAAATATTTCTAGCTATACTAGTGTGCGTTTGAATACAGTAAAATCAAACTATTTAAGACACTGGCATCTGATGAAGCTTTTGTTTTCAATTGAATATAAAATAAAGAAGAAACAGACGTCCATCGGTTACTTAATGACTCTCAATATTATAACATAATTACACCCTAACGATTTTTTGTTTTATCTTTTACAAAATAAAACACAATATGTACCATCATACTGTAAATAATTAATGATATGCGGCGGGATTGTGAGCACGTCATTTCCAAAGCTTTACCAATTTATAACAATGTGTATGAATAGTCGTTGACTAAAGGAAGCAGTATTGATATATTGCCAAAAACAATACCCATAACGCCCATCAATTAGACCAGTATCCTCCTCTTAAATAACACTGCCGAATTTCCATAAATTTCTTTATAAAAATATTTACAATCATTTTTAAACTTTATTTTAAATATTGATTACCTACAATTACGTCTATGGAAGTCATATTTCTCAAAGCTGAAATGAATTTCACATTTATCCATATAAATAATCCAAAATGTCTGATCCTTTTCAAAGTCCAATCATTATTATTTATAAACTTAGCTTTTCCGTTTATGTCAACCATTTTGTAATTAACATCGCATAACACTGGTCCTGTTTGAATTGAACATAAAAATCTAGGGTTGCGTTCGACTTCTCTTACATAAAAATTGAATAGAGAACTAGAGTAAGCCAAAGTTAGTGTCTGTGTCTGATACTAACTCTTTATGATGTTGGTAGGAAGTTCCGCAGTTCGACAGTTTGCAGTCGCGTGCGCCCGGAAGGATGTAACGGATAGGCGGTTTAAACATTAAGAGTACTAGCAACGTCCATGGTGTCAGAACTTCTCAGCTTCTGAATTTAAAGTTGAGCTGCTCAAATAGCTCATATGATGTTTCGAAATCTTCGTCTTATATACTCTCAAATATGAGTACAATTAATCAGACTTGTACTAATATTACCTGGACTAAGTATATGAAGATTAAAAACCTCAAATTACGTTTAATTAATACAGGTAAGCGGCAGTGAATCATGTTAAAATTAAGTAATTGCAACACTCACTTGTCATTATTATTGACCTTGGCTACATATGTCAAATCTGTATCCACTCTTGTCTTTGCTCATCAATAAAACCATCTTTGCTGGCTGTTGCGTAGTTTATTAGCAACAATAGTTCCGGAATTACAGAAAATCGTTAATAAAATATCAGGTTACGGGCTCAGCCCATCTTGATTTGTTATTTATGATATAATAATCTACAGTTATATGAGTTTTAAAAACAGATCTATCTATACTCTTCAAGAGTAACACGTGTAGCCTGGTATCGAATAAGTTCAATTAACCGAACAACGTCCTAAAAGACTTAAACAATTAAACTAATAACGAAATTAACAATAACATGGTATTAATATAAAATTATTTTCTCCCGTTATTATAATAAGCAATAATTAAAACTGTATCAAAAATAATGCGAGCCTTTAATAGGGTTGTGTTGTACGAAGTCCAAATCGGAAAATTTTCGGCAACTCCGAACAACTGTCGTCGAGTTTCACGATAATTCTCTTTGCTCAGTCCTGATGGCGCCCTTCAATTATTAAATATTCCTTTTAATAGAGCTCTTTCATCTAAAGAAATTCTTAGGACGGTAATGTTGTTCTTAATTATAAAATGAGATTTATTTTGTAAGTGAAAGGCATTATTACGTTGAGCCGACAAAGAAGTGCAATCATATTGTTTTGTTCTGTAAAGTTCGAATTTTGATTTTAAACTATATTTAGAGGGTATCTGTCATTGTTGTTATTGAACGAAGGTTTTGACAATTAACCGTTGCACGTAAGACATTGTTTTTTTTTTTTCACCCTTAATGGTCCACTGCTGGACCGGGTCTCCTCTCATAGCGAGAGGGATTAGGCCATAGTCCACCACGCTGGCCAAATGCGGATCGGTAGACTTCACACACCTCAGAAAATATTATACAAACTTATAATGTTCCTTATAATGCAGGTTTCCTCGCGATGTTTTCATCCAACGTTTTAGCTTTTACCGTTTAGTTTCGATTTACGTTGGCACACGACAAAAAGTACAATTAACTAAATCGTATCCACGAACCGAGGCACTGAATGCGGCCGACAGTAACAGATTGATGTCCAGATTGATGGTTTGCAGCGCGGCGTGAAGGTTCTCGTGGGGCCAATCTGTCACCGTTATTTACGCTATTTAAAAGGGTTTTCGTTGATTACAAAAAAAAAGAAAGAAAAAGGCAGGAAATAAATCAAACACTAGAACGAGCTAGTGGCAATTCAATTAAAGTTTCTTCATCGAGGTTAGATGTGAGATTACAATCTTTAATTCCGAGCTCGCAGCGCTCGCCCATTCGATTCTAACTGACGGGTTTTATTTACAGAACGGGGGACTTGAAAGGACTGATTTATTCCACCTACATACATATGTATGTCCCAGTGGTATTTTATTCTGTTTCACCTCGAAAGAAAGGGATTTGATACAATTATCGGGTCGGGCGTGAATTTCATTGAAATCGAGAAACGTTGTCGGTAAAGTTTGTTAATACTGAGAAAGGTAAAACATTATAGGTGACATTTTTTAAAAGTTTATAAGAACCATCGCACAATAAATGCTTTTAGAACAGATAAAGCAATATTTTCTTAGATTTGTGACTTTTTGCTATACCATTTTTATTTACACGAATGAACCCCAATTAGATACAATTAATTACATTCGTAAATCTTCTTCAGAAGAAGAAACAGCTATCCTTTAAATCCGACAACGCATATGCGACTTTTTGTATATTGCGCATATCCATAGTGACCACTGATCAGATGCCCTGTCTGCTTCTTTACTAGACTTAGTGCATAAAAAATATAGAACCACAACAGAAATGTAGAAAAATCGAATATTCAGTATACGTAGACTTCCTGACATCATTACCAACTCGCCGAGCTCATGACCTAATTGATGAAAGCTCTCGGACGAAGCACAAGTCCACTTCAGTGGACACTACAAATGGCTAGATTTAACATAATTTCTTCATTCCGTGTAGGTATAAGAATCCTTGCATCGCTAATTACGTAACAAATAAGATACAGTTCGAATTTTAGCATCTCCCAAACTGAATCGTAATAATTAAGATTTTTTCATGTTTCATAATATGTTCAAATTTACTGTTTTCCTTTCGTTTTGGGCGTTTTTTAGTTCCTATGTCATTACCAATCAAAAATGTTCTTTTTTAAATCACTGTCATTTATTATTCAGCCCAAAAAAGAAAAGAAAAAACGAAGCATCAACAAGTGCAATACGATGAGAAACATTAATTAAAAGCACAATCAAAGCTGACACGAAAGAAAGAAATATTAAAACATAACGATGCTAACGAACGAAAAAGATTAAAAGCAAAGCTGCCATTATGCCATTAAAGTCTGCCATTTCTCAGGCGAATTTTTAATACAAACGCTACAACGTCACTAGACATACTTTATACAAGACCAACTAATTATTTCATTACTTAATAACATACAATGGTATGGTAAATTATAACCCAGACCTGGTCTGGCCACCATATTGTTTTAGCATTCGAAGTCAGTAAGTTAGTAAGTTAATGTCCACGGACTCTTGTGATTATACTATGAACTCCTATTGCATAATTCTAAAATAATCAAGTAGTTTCATCAATCAATAACTATAAACTAATTCACTAATCACAATAAACTAACTATTATTTATGTAACTCGCTGTACCCTAATATGAAATGAATATTATATTCATTAATTGCAGTTAGGCTCACATCCACTACGACAAATTTTATTCGCTACGCGCATCTACGTCAGCGCTACACATGTGCTACGAAAGTGGAATGAAATATTCAGAAAGGCCCGATACTATACAACTTGCCTTCATAATATTAATAACATTCCAACCAACTTCGTAATACTACACGTTATATTAATACGCTCTGCACGTCCTCCGCTACGGACCCGCTACGGACCCGCTACGAACCGCAGATACCGCCACAAACCGCTCGTAATAAACGACCTATACTCGAGTTACTCCAGCCGAATGTTTGCTGAGAAATATTGTAACTATTTCCGCTACATTCTGAGGGATCCCCTAATATGAGGATTTGTAACGCATGTACACGAGTTACATCAACCGAGCGACGGTTGCCTAACGAGTTTATTGGTCCTTTATTGACTACAAATCTATATACATACATACATACATATATTTAGGAGCGTTACAGCGATATATGGACTCATCACGATATCTCCGGAACCAGAACACCTAGAGACTTTAAATTTGGTAGGAATATTCCATTCGGCGAGTAGAGAGCTAAGAACGGATTTTACGAAATTCCACCTGTAGGGGGGGGGGGGTTGCAGGGGTGTTAATTATAATTTATATAGCAAAACAACGTTTTCCGGGTCAGCTAGTAATGTTATGGAGCAATGAACAAATGATTTTGTTACTTCAGCGAACATTGCAGTAAGGTTCTTTAAATAGCGTGGACCTGAAAAATATATGATAATAAATTCAGCTTCACATTCCAAGCGGAGTGTACTCTAATCTCCTTAATTTATTCATAACATTTGTACAACAGAATAATGACAAAACAGATGAAAACATAATAGATGTGAATAGACACTCGGGTGAAATATTCGTGGGAGTTTCAATCACATTACCCACCCCGGGCTCCTCTAAACATAGTACGTGGTATACGGTGATAGGTGCGATTCGAACGAACCAACCTTAATTCGAATATTGCGTGCGCCATTGATTAATCGCGACTGCTGTAAGTAAAACTCGAAAGCTTCCCATCGCAACCCAATGTTTCAGTTATCTTTTTCAATTCTATCAATGTTTCAGTTAGCTTTTCCAGAACAATCCAGTGTAAATACATATACTAATCCTATACTAATAATACTAATCATAAACAGTTCTTCATATATTTCACCGCATTTAATCCGACGGATTTCTTTGAATTTGTCTGTAAATGATCCTTCCAGTTTGAGAAATACCTAGCGGGTACGAATACTTTTGAATGAAAATTCTCATTCCAACGTCTCTGTGAGGCAGACTAGGTTTATTCTCTTTGTTATAAATGACATCAGTCTTTTATTAACTTATATAATATATTAGAGCATTAGCGTCACGATGAATTACCGCGGAGTACGCTTTCGTGTTGAGTTTTAAACAAATTTTGGTACAGGTAATAAATTATCATAACAAAAATTGCGTTCTCAACCAATTCTGTGACTCGGGGAAAATTTGGAGACAGCGATGAGAACAATCAGGGTGGGAACTTAAATTTTGTCTCTACACTCGAATGGATGACGAAGCAGTCAGTATAAAGAAATAGTACCTACATACATACGTACATAACCATGACGCCAGGTCCCTAACGGGGAAGGCAGAAAGCATACCTCTGTCGTTACAAACCGGCCGTGTTTCATCCACATCCATCGCTCTCATCACGCATACACGCCGGTTTGGACATTCTAGACTTCCCCGTCAGCAAGTGTCTCACTTATTTGGTCGTGATAGGACAGTCTTAGTCTCCCTCGGCATTAAGAAATAGTACATAGAATCTATACTAATATAAAGCTGAAGAGTTTGTTTGATTGGTTGAACGCGCTAATCTCAGGAAATATTGGTCTGATTTGAAAAATTCTTTCAGTGTTTAGATAGCTCATTTATCGAGGAAGGCTATAGGCTGTATAACATCACGCTAAGATGAATAGGAGAGGAGCAGCAATAAAAA
>DWQT01004986.1:0-10701 GCA_018244895.1 Myscelus amystis hages
TATATTCTGCGAGAAGACCCATGTCAATAGCCAATAGTGGAGTATTAAAAGAGTTGATATTATGATGATGATGATGCTATTTGATGTTGATGCTGAAAACTTTTGGCTTACATTCGAGCCTCGTGATACTTTAAAATTCAACAAAATCTAAAATGTCGATTAACAGTGAACAGTCAAGTTTGGTGACCTACACGTAACATATAAAAATATATACGTATATGATATAAAAATGTGAGAAATAAATCTTGTGTTATCTTATTTTATGAAGTTATTTAAATGTAAAAAATTCTCTACTAATAAAATTTTGCGAAAATACCAGACTTTACCTGCCAAATAATTCACTAATCATATATTACCTATAGTTTTTTACAGTAAGTCCGCTTGCCTTCGAGTAATATCGCAACCGTAACAAAAACCAGAGACACGCGAACTTTGATACCTTAGACTACCGGCTTTATGTATTTTTGCTGTTTTTGTATCCAGACGAACTAATAACATGGCCAAATTAAGATCATTATCTTGTATCTGAGCAATGGAAACAACAATAATGAATCACTCGTTACTTCCTTAAAAAAGAGCTCATAAAAACTAATTACGCACATTTCGTAAAGACTAAAATTGAGTGTACTGAAACTGTTCACGTGTAATATTTTCGTTACTGCTTTCAGTAATATTTGAAGAGGTCAATAGTGAGGGTCAGAACATTGAGAATGAATTATGGGCCTTAGTGTGAAAATGTTAGATTAAAATTTTAATGAGTCCGAAATCTAGTTATATATGTCGCCAAATATATCATGTGAGTAAATTTTAATATATCAAAATTATTAAGTGTTTAGTTAATCTACCTGTTTGACGCGAATAATAATAAAAATAACATTACTATAAAGTAAGAAAGGTACTTACTGACGTTCTCTTTGCCCAAGTAAATGCCATCGGCCGCAAAAGAGGCTTTACCCAAAATATCATATGTGTATTTAATGTCTTTGTACAAACACTTCATATAGATTTCACCGTCTTTATGTCTGATTGGGTAAAAAGGAAAATCGAAGTCCATTTGGAGCTTTTCTGAAAATAAAAACAAAATTACGTGTGTACAATTTCACTTGTTGTTCAAAGAATTAATTGAAGAAAAGAAAGACTCTATAAATCCGTTTCGTTTACGTGAAATTGTTATAACTTAACTAATTACTTAAAATTATAAATATATTAATGAAAACATGTGTCTTATCGCCGACACGATGTTAAATATCAACTACCTACAAGTAAAAAACGATGATAGCAATAAATAATAATTATCCGTACCCAACTTCACTTTCCCGTTTCCTTCGCCTTGGAGACCCCCTGCACCGAGGACCTGGTCAATAAGAGGGCTGTTTGCAGAAAGCACATAATGTCCTTTGATCACTAGGTCACATGTTATAGACTGCGAGCCCTTTCCTTTTTCTATGTCGATTCTGAAATACAATTGTAAATAACCAAGGGATGAGTATAAAAAGAAATTTGTATAAGATTTATAAAATTCATTAAATTTTCTAGCAAACGGCTAACGAATTATCTTCAATCGATAAAATTGTTTATTTTGATTGATAATACTACTTACTCAAACTTGTTGAAGACGCACTTTCTGATGCCCTTAGCTACTCCCTCGACCATGGTTAAGTTGGCCATACCCAAAATTGACACGGTAACATCTTTAATTTCCATAGGATCAACTGGTGGTATACCTATGTCAGGAATCCCAGTCTCTCCGATCTTTTCCAACGTACCCTGATACATAGCTCTTTGGCATTCACTGTCCTTTAAACTACATTTTGACAAGCTTTCCACTGTAACAAATTGTCAATTTGATTGATTGGAAGTATAGAAAAATTTAGAGGGTAAAGTCCTCTTGAATTTACTAAATGGCTCTTTTAAAACAGTTATATGATAATAAAAATGCAATATATGATAATAACAAATATACGTATATTATTAGAAATGTTATTAAAATATTCAACATTTTAAAAAATACATTTGTGAACAAGTGAAGAGCATTCCTGGTGTTTTCACACTTACCAGAAAAGGATTCGCAGAGAGTAAACAAAAAGCAGATCAGGAAATATAAAAAAAATTTCACAAACATGTTTGTTGTCCGTTATTTTAACAAGAATGAGTGTTCAAATCGTTTGAATCCTATTATATACTTCAGAAACACTACGAAAAAAAATTGGAGAAATAAGGTTATGGAGGAACAGGTTTATTCTGACGGTCATCTTGCTTGCTTTGGATTACGTTACCTCTGCAAGATTATGTTTTTTAATGGCTGCCGTACATCAGAGACTTCGATTTATAGTAGACATGGTTTTAATATAAACAATCTTTTGATAATAATAAGTTTATGTATAAAATATCTGTAATTATTCGTTTTTTACAAGTCAACATAAAATTACTCTTAAGGACATATATTATATTATAATATGTTACCGACTCATGAAAAGGCTTATTGTGCTTAATGCGTTTTTTGTATTAACCATAAATTTCTTTGGATTGATTTTATTGTTAAGGACGGTATTGAGTGTGATTAAATAAATATATGCGACAAAAAGTTGCATGCAACAAGTAATGAACTTTATTGTCACATTTTCGATTTTAAATATCTGATATCTATACCTATGTATGTATGTATATCTAAGAAGTAAATATGTTTCTAATTTAATATTAGGTAATGTAATATTAGATATAACATCGGATTAAAATCCTATTTATACAATCTATACGTGATAAAACTCAACAAATGAGTCACAAACTAGGGTCAAATTTTATTCATATGTTATAATATACAATTTGTTATAGATATTTACATAATGTCTTACGACCTTGACGAATGAATTCTTCCGTTGCTTAAATTAACTCAATCATTAGGAAATGCGTAAGGCCAGGGATCTTTACAATTATCCATACATTGTTGCATATTACATGCACATTTGTAGAGGAAGTAAATAGTTTAATAAATTTCAATGAGACGATAGATATAACTAAGCGCAATATCGCTATTATGACCCTCAAATGTAGGTAAAAAGCTTAGTTTGGAAAAATACTAGCGAAACAGAGTCAGTAGGATAAAAAGTGGAAGGCAACGTGCGGAGTTTAAAGCTTTTTAGTCTACGAAATGAACATGGAGTAGACAGTATCTTTACATCTTTACATAGTATAAAACAATGTACATTTCGCTTCCTGTCCCTATGTATGCGTAGATCTTTGAAAATACGCAACGGATTTTGATGCGGTTTTTTTAATAGATAGAGTGATTCAAGAGTAAGGTTTACATGTATAACTAGCTTTTGTCCGCGGCTTCGCATCAATTGCAATTCAGAATTTCTTAATGGCACTAATTAAAAATGTAATAGGTATATGAATTTAGATGTGCCAGAGATAGCAGGAAATTATCACGGTATAGGGAAAGGTTAAGTCCATAGAACGTGTTTAGAAATTATATGAAATATGTGGGTGGAAATTAATGATATAGCATAGGTATAGATACCTAATTAATAATAGAATATTTGTGTACCGTTAAAAAGAAGGTATTCGCATACTTAGCTACTTAGTAGCAGTAAAGTAAATGAAGACTGCAATACTATACTAAAATTAGAGGAAATATAACAGAATATAATTAACAAACCTTAATAAACATTTTATCATACTATGCGATACTAAAAATAGTTTTTTTTTATTTAATTTTAAAATCACTTTAATACAACAGGCGATTGAATCATTTTGGAATAAAATTAACAGTTGTTATCTCCTCAGTCTCTCATAAAAATGCAAAAAATCTGAATTAACACACGCATGTAGCTTTGATACGTTCACAGTTCCGGGTGCTGTTTTCATTAATCAGCAAATTTATGATATTTTTGTAAACAATAACGAAATAATCTTGCAAAAATGTTTGTAATATTTGCCCCATTACTATCGGATAGATTATAAGCTTCGACTTCAATTAAAGGCTTACCGTTTTTTATGAGTAAAATTAGAAGCGCACAAGACGAACGAAAAAATCGCATACTGCTGATACTTTATCTTTTGGTCACTCGAGATACATAATCCGTCTTTTTTGACTGAATAACAAAACGCTGTTTTATAAAATCTCTTTTAACACAGCTGACAACAACAATAAATTATTAAGACACGTTGTAAGTGGCTTCTCGTTATGTTAGAACTTCATTAAATAGAGATGTTAAGCTCTATCCTGAACGAAAAGTCGCAATCATCACACAGTCTCACTCGGTATACTTACTGTTAGATTAGTGACACTAATACAGAAAGACTTCAAAAAGCAACAATGTATGTTGCATTATAATACTAAAGACGGAAGCCTAGTAGTCAGTATCGGTCTCTACAAGGTTATTTTTAATCGCGCTTAAAAAACTTGAAGCGGTTTGCGAGATAATTCGAAACAATGTGTGCAAGAATGAACAGAATAGCTAAGATTTTTCAAAAGCTGTTGAAGAAATACGTTTGGAAGAACTTATCGACGAGGACTTGAGCGAATTGACTAGCTTCTACGAGACAGGCTTGTAGCCTACTGTGGATGTTAAAAGTCAATCTATTATCCACATATAAAGGAAATTAAAGAAAATTAATATTCTTAAGTATTAATATATAATATATAAAGGATAAATAAACAATAAAATTTTTGCTTTACTTTTTTTTTACTTGTTTCGCAAATCAAATGCTAAACGTAAATGCATAACACGTACGCAGCTTCAATGTTCAATATAAGGTAGGTAATATAAGGTAGGTAAGGTTCAATGTTCAGTGTAAGTTATCTGTACGTAGCCGCGTGTATAAAAGCAATTTTACCTTTGCTACGAGTAATCAAATCCGTTCAGTTCTATATCAAATATAAGCTACAATGAATTCGTCGACGGACCTGTCTTCAAGGACATTATCAGTAACGCATAGTGTTCAAAAGCACGTAAATTTCAACTAGGTTGGAAGACTCTTTGATTCGTGTCCTCGGAATTAGTTTAATGTGTAAATATCGAGCCAGGAGACTAAACCAGATGTTGTTGTGTCTTATCATTAAAAATATTTGAACATGATTATTATTTTAATTTATTTCTTGCCTGCTTTTCGTAGATTTGAAATCATAGACCATACGTTTAACTTTTAGAATTTTTTTACAGCATTAAGATTTTTTTGGCAGTCATACATATAATTAATTATAAAAATGTGATACAAGATAAGCAGCATAAATATTCATGACTTATGAAGGGATTACGACGGTACCATTTTATCACTTTAAGAGTCTCTAGATTTAATTTGTAAATTAATTAAAATCTATCATTAAGCTTTGCATAAATCAGATCGGGCCAAATTAACTAACTTTAGTAATTTTATTTTTCGACAACAACCTATAGTTATACTGCCAGTTGCAGATGAAAACTTTTAGCACCCATTGTCTTCTAATGTGGTTGTATAGATATGAATCAACGGTCAACAGGTATCTATATAACAAGTTTTTATACGATCTCGAAGGTCTTTATAATATTCACAGACAATTTTTTTTCTGTTTCGTTTTATTTTCTTACTATTCATTAATGACTACATTAACAGCAAAGCACACCTTTTTTAGCACATTCAAATTGCTATTGGCCTATAATTAATTTCAAATTTGGAATTTTAGTTCTTATAAAAAGTAGAAGTTTAATCGAAATTCGTAATACTGTGGTATGGGTATACAATATTGCAGAAATTCATAGTAACAAAAACACGTTATCATTAATTAGTACCTATGTATGTATATCGTAGGAAATAAGCATTGTGATATTCGCTCGCTAAAACAAGTAGGCACCCTCACCTCATATCATTTGTGTACTTCTTTATTTTAGTTTCTACGCAGATTATTTAGAACTTTATCATGATTTTTTATACTGTGAGGATACCGAATCAATCAACAAATGTTTTCGAACTTTCAGAATTATTATTTAACCTCAACAAATCCTCAGCAATGATAATTGGCTGAAATCAAAAGATTATGGTTTCATTTGATAAAGCAATACTTCAATTTCACACAACAAAAAACTTTGGTATCATTAAGAATTTAGATCATTCGTAATAAGGCAGTAAGTCATAATGGCTGGCGACCGAAACTTTACACGTAGTTACGCATTATTTAGCTAATAAAAAGTATTAGGCGTATTAGGTAGTTTAGAAAACATGTAATATTTGTGCCTTAATATAATATAAATATTTAAACACAACAAAATATGGCACTGTAAATATTAAATGTGAAATATGAAAAAGTGCAATATGAACGAAAAAAATTAACCCCTACTTTCTAATCATTATTTAATTTTTGAAAAATAAAAATAAATTCATCTATCTTTTCAATTGGTGTTGCCGTAGTCGGACTTGCCTACATTTTCAAAGTATTTTATGTTTTAACTTTGACTTCCACTCACACCCTACGACCTACATACATTGACATATAAACCGCGTTTTCTTTCAACGTAGGTAGGTACTGCCCATAGAATGCGAGCAAAACGGCTGAAAGCTATTAAAGAATATTTCAACTTTTCATTGTAAGCGTATTTCCACGGAGTTTTTTATTCAGCGATACTATCGGCGGCTGAGCACGTAAATGCACTATAGAGTTTTGTAAAATCTTTTTCACATTGAAATGTCGTCGCAAACGACAATATACTACAAATTTTATGGTCGAAGAGACTTAGTGATGACGACAAATAAGTAAAGACAACATAAATGTACTAAAAACAACTCGCTCTAAATAACGGATGCACTGAAGAATACAGCTACGCCTCATGTAAATAGATTTAATTTACAAAATGTAAATCAATTGAGACTAAGAAGAGACTTCGTATTAAATGTCTATAAACATTCGTACAAATGCCTTTACAATACTCAAATCGTCTATAGTCTGCACATTGCCTATGCATTTAATAGGATAAATGTTAAATCCCTATGTATTGCACGGCACGTCAACGATTAACACACACTACTTGAACTGCCTTCTTTGTCAAACATGCAAACATGGATCGTACATTACTCACTACGAATTACCTAAGAACTAGTTCGTGTTGAAAGAACCAATAGGGGAAAGTGGAACAGCTGCGGAAATTAACGATATAGAAAAATTGAGAGAATCGTTTAATTAAGTTCCAATTACCCAATGAATGTTAGATACTTGTTAGCGATATACATACATAGGTACATCGTAATATTTTGTCCGATGCTCATTGAAGTAAATCATTATAATATTTTTGAAATATTTCGAAACAATAGAATTGGCTGTATCAAAGTAGCGATGGTCTGGTTTTTATATAGTGAGTGTCCGTCGCAACATCACATCTAGTTAGATCACGATCCGCGATTTAAAATATGAAAGAAAATCTAGAATATTCTGTAAAGTCATTATTCTCGAATGGTTCTGCCAAAACCGGTCCTTCTTTAACCGGTTCACTCATTTCTCACTCCTGGGACCTTAACTTTACACGACTTTGAACTTGAAATCAAATAGACTCGAATAAGTGTACACACTACACAGTATGCATCAAAGTGGTGATGAAGCATGAAGAATATTGAGCACTCCAATCACCATGACACTTTCGCCGATGTAGTCATTGAATAGCCATACTTCAATAATAATACGCATTGCTATTGATTGAATTGGTTGATAAAATGGATCATTGCCGTAGTGAGAAGTGAATTTGGTAAGTCGAGAAAATATAACTACTTTATCTGGTGTCTGAGTACTATATAAACGCTCATCCTATTTTAGGACTGATCCTAAAATAGGATGCTAAGGACTGATCCTAAAATAGGATGCTTAACCCACAGCCATCTGAATGGCTGTGGGTTAAGTTTTTCAAATGATATTATAATTATCAATGTTTATTTATTTATTATTAATTATGTTATTTATCGTGCCACCCCATAATACGTACATTATATGATCGTATTTTATTTATATGACCTCGTTGTATGATGTCGTCAACTGCATAACGGGGTTGGCGAAAAGCACAGAGTGCCAAATATCTTTATCCCTACAGACCGGCATGCTCTACGCCAATCGATCAATGTTTTTACATTTAAATTCATACAGGCACTAAATAATGCTTCAATAACACAACTATACTCGTATAACCGTATTAGGAAATACAGCTTTACAATAAAGAGGTTGAAGTCCCACCAGACCCTAACCTCTCTAAACTCTATTAATTTCATATTTGAAGCTGGGAATGTTATAATTTTTGGTCGGTCCTTTTTAGAATATCCGCACTCAAAATAAGATTATTTCTCCAAGATAGAGTTCCATTAAGGGACTTGGACCTGTGTCGCGAGTAATTGGGCTCCAATTAGTTCAAGGGGTCGTTAACCTTGACCTCTCTACCGATACGCTTCAGTTACTATTCTAACAATAATACTCATATACATTTGTATTATATATAACTAAGAGATGAAACAGATGCGCAATATGTGCGCGGTAGATTAGCATTGTATAGCACATAAAAATGCAATAAGACAAATGACATGCAAATTTATATTGTTCCTGTAATATCTAATTTTAATGGATCAGAAAAAAATACCCTTCGACAAACAAAATTTATTGCATATAACTCACCAACTTGTGCCATTAGCAAAGTAACAAAAACTAATGAACCTTATTAAGCAGGTAACAAAAACTAATCAATCGGATTTATAAATCTGGGAATTTACCATACATTACTTCCGCATGTTCGAAATTCAAATTCGGCTAGCAAACAATTTGACTGGTTACAACGTTTTTTTTTAAATATTTATGTTAAATTCGTATTCATACCACCCTCATTGCTCAATTGACAGCTAACAATATTAAATACTAGCAGAAAGCCACTATCCTCAAGAGATTCTAAAACTCTAAAACTTCTCTACAAATGATGGACCAATCCTCTTACCAGTGTATAAACTTTAGCCACTAATTGGAAACTAGATATTCGATACCGCTTTTGATCTCTTAGGTACTAACCAGAACAATCTTCATATTATTACATTTGAAACCTCTAAACTACTAATACGATAATATAATAGAGTATTTAAGTTACCTGACCCACATTTTATAGCTGCTCTTATTAAAAACTAGCTGTACCCGCAAACGTTGCTTTGCCATATAAATGATTTTGACGTTGTCGCAATATTTTTTATTCCTGCTCTTCTCCTATGCATCTCAGCATGATGTTATATAGCCTATAGCCTTCCTCGATAAATGAGCTATCTAACACTGAAAGAATTTTTGAAATCGGACCAATATTTGCTGAGATAAGCGCGTTCAAACAATCAAACAACCAAATAATCAAACAAACTCTTCAGCTTTGTATTATTATTAGTATACATAAAAACAGGCGTATCTTATCATTAGCCAAATGAAATTCAAATAAGGAACATTTTGAATACCTACATAAAGGTTGCATATATCGAGATATGTGTAACTGTACGCTGGAGTAGTCGCATAAGTGTATACGTGCAACAACAGATGAGAATGTTTTAGGAGGTTATTGTCTCCAGTAATGGCGGAGGCCGAAGACCCGTCTCGCTAAATTGAAACAAATGTTTGCTTGGAGGTAAGTGTTTGTTCTACTAGCAGTGTTGTTCCGAATTATTAGGATACTGTTATAAGTGACATATACGATTTATTTTCATACAAACAAAATGATAATAATAACATAAAGATTACATATTTTTCGACTGCACACAATATACATATTAGGTGTTGGAATTAATTCGTAGCGTTTGATGACAGATGGCATAATTTTTATAGTATTCTGTTTTTATCTTTAGAAATAAATTTATCGTAAACCAGCTGTTATTAGGTATTCTTTTTACGACGCACCTTATTTTTTATTATTAATATCAAGAAGTTGCAGCTATTTAAGTATGTCAATATGTACTCCAAATAAAGTGCGTTTGCGGGAAATGTTTCTACATTACTTAAATATGAATAAAAGTGCGTCGGATTGTATTGGATGTTTGTGGTGAACATGCTTTAACTGATCAAACGCGTCAGAAGTGGATTGCGCATTCTGAAAGTAGGGATTTTGACTTGGAAGACAAGGAACGACCTGGACAGCCAAAAAATTTGAAGCCAAAAATTTTGACGAAGTTTTTGAAGAAAACTCATGTAAAACAATTCAAGAGTTGTCTACGTCGTTGTAGGTAGATTTATCAATAGTAGAAAATCGCCAAAATTACGGAAATTTAGTCCCATATGAGTTAAAACTGAGGGAAATTGAAAGGCGTTTTTTGACCTGCGAACTACTGCTTCAACAGCACAAAAGAAAAAGCTTTTTGCATTGTTTTGTTACTAATGATGAAAGATGGATATATTGTGATAATCCGAAACTTAAAAATCAGGGGCTAAGCTCGGAAAACCATCATCAACAGTGGCCAAACGCAACAGTCATGGGTCTAAGACTCCTCCTTTGTATGTGATGGAATCGACAAGGTGTGGTTTATTATGAATTGCTAAAACTAAATAAAACCATCACGGGGGCTCGCTACCGATTCCAACTGATGCAATTGAGTCATATATTGAAGGAAAAACGGCCGGAATGGAGCGAGTCCCGACAAAGTTATCTTGCTGCACGACAGTGTTTGACCTCACATGGCAAAACCAGTGAAAACATATCTGCAAACATTCAAATGGGAAGTCTTAACCCACCCGCC
>DWQT01004987.1:0-10701 GCA_018244895.1 Myscelus amystis hages
AGACACAGAACAAACAAATGTGCTCATCACACAAATGTTTGTTCTGGGTGGGAATCGAACCCACGACCTCCGGTTTCGCAGTCAGGGTCTCTAAACGCTCGACCACGAGGCCAGTCAATATAGTTAGTATAGTTGAAAAGGGCTTTGGTGTTCTCGTCACGTCTCTCACGATATCTCTGGGACCAGAAGGCCTAGACACTTGAAATTTGGTAGGAATATTCGTCTCGGCAAGTAGAGGTCAGCTAAGAGCGGATTTTACGCAATTCCTCCCATAATGGGGGTTGTGGGGGTGATAATTATAATTTATATAGCAAAGCAACGTTCTTCAGGTCAGCTAGTAGGTTATATATAGTTTTTCAATGTCACAATTTATGATGTACTACTTAATATTATCTGAATGCAAATATTAAAATCGTCAGATACGCTATCATATCGCCCCTCGGACGGATCTTTGTATAGGCGATGATGATAATGCAACCGATTATTTATTTAAATCGCATTTTACAGTTTCAGAATATCCATCAATCATCGATGCAACTTATTCGATGTCTCTGAGCGTTCATCTTTAGTAAAAGTGCCATATAATTTGAGATATCTTAAATACATATGTAGGCGACTGTCATATTGTCTTTTTAATTCTTTACTTACAATAATAGTACACGTTTTTCATTTAATCCAGACAACGGAATCTGTATCGTGGCTTCTATAAAGCTGGTGATGTTTTAAAAACAATTTTTTCATTCCGACAAAAAATTAATGTCTTGTCCAATTAACGATGGTTGAAATTCATGTACTATTGTATTGTCTGGTTAATGATGGTTTATTGATAAGGAAATTAATGATGATTTATTTTGCCTATTGTAAATTTCTATGGATCTAGGTACTTGAACAAAAAATATATTATTTCTGTTAAATGATCAATATCTATCACCGCCATAAATACGACTGAATGAATATAAACGCCAATATATTTTTTATTCATTCACACTGATTAGCAACTAACTTCAGACTAAGGTTTCGAGACTGCACCCGCTGCAACTTCATACTGTTACTTTTGAAAAATGACAAATCTTAAAATTTCACTCTCATCATTTTTTCATTGCGCGCCCAAAGAAGTATAACTTCAAAAAATGTACACAGAATTTTTTTTCACTCCACAGGTGCGGAGAGACTGATTCGACACCTGCACAGAACTAAGGTGCCATTCGCCCTAGCCACCTCCTCCAGTGATCGTTCAGTGCAGACCAAGATAGCGGAACACAGGGAACTGTTCGGTCTGTTCCACCACATGGTCATGGGGAGCACCGACAAGGAGGTCAAGTACGGGAAACCGCACCCGGATATATTCCTGGTGGCCGCCGCCCGCTTCCCGGATAAACCGGACCCCTCGAAGGCGAGTTTCAACATATTCAGTTTATCAGCTATTACTAGTCAAGTATCGATTTGGCTGTGACTTTTTAGCACATGAAAAAACTGTGTTCTGGTTTGAAGGCAGAAATACTTTTTCGAGGCATTCCAGCTTAGTCCTCAGTGGCGCATCTGTGGTCGGCCTGAGATTGGAATCTAGTCTTATCTGGGGTCGATAACTAAAGTCCATGGGCGGCAGTAGCCACCTACCATCAGGTGGACTGCATGCTCGTCTGCTACTTCCATATTATTAAAAAAAAGTCTGGAAATAGATCTGCAACCATGTTTCGAATATGTTATTAAAATTTAAGTAGCAAATTCAAAAAGCTTTAATAATACTGCTGCTATTTTTACTAGATATTTCATCATTGATATAAAGTACATTCATTGCAACTGTAGCAAATGTATCTAGTGACTACCCGCATTTTTGGTGAACTCAATTTCCTGGCCCGTTCTAGTGTTTGGTATTCGAAGACTCGCCGCACGGCGTCACCGCCGGCATCAAGGCCGGCATGCAAGTTGTCATGGTGCCAGACCCACATCTAGACAAGCGGCTGACAACCCACGCGACGATAGTGCTGCCATCTCTAGCGAAATTCCAACCAGAAATATTCGGACTGCCGGCGTTTCACTGACGGATATACGCATTGTGATTACACATAGAATAGTGCAACAAGGGATTAGCAACTGGTAGTCGTGTTGTCTCTTTCGTGCTCGTAGTTACCAGAGCGAGACAGCGATATGCGGTGACTCATTCTGTTGTCCGTAGAAATGTTTTGTGATTAAATGTAGATAGTGCCTAACAATATTGTATTAGGTGTTGATAAAGATCTTTGGTATAGATTTTGCTACGAACAAATTGTCTTAGGCTTCAACGTTTCAGTTATATTATATATGTTGTCTCTTTCCTACCTGGATATTTTATATGGGAATGAGAGAGATGTTGAGACATTCTATACCAATATAATGGTGTTTTGTGGATGGCAGAATAGATTTTTATTTATATGTATAGATGAAATAAGTCATGCTAGTGTATAAATGTAGTACTTAATTCAAAGTCAGGCCTTATTTATAGATACATCGACAGGAAATATAGGTACAAAGAGACATTTGTTAAACGATTTATAGTGATTTTACAAGAGTTGTACATGGTTGTGTTTTTATAAATATAGGCTTCAGGAAATACAAAGTATTGTATTATATGGCCAGTCTGTTATTTTGTTTTGTCGTTGGTATCTTTGTACAAAGTTATTGTCTATGCCATAGACATAGACTCTTATCTATGGTATATAAAGGTCTCTAAAGGTCATATTGTCTAAAATCAATTTTTATTGTTCCATATTGCTCATTGGCAGATAATTTTAACTAAGTTTTGATTTTGGGAAGTTTTCTACAAGTTTTTCACTGTTAAATAGCAATCTTCAGTTTGCAGGGTGAGATAGTCCGATATATGTTAAATAGGATTCTGTGTAGATAAATAGAAGGATGAAGTAGTTGTGATACAAGGAATCATCACAACACTAAGTAGTATAATTCTTAAAATGCAAACTAAGATCGAACTACACTGCCAAAAGGTAATATTGAAGTTCCAATTTTATCGATTGACAATAATTGAATATCTATCTATGTGGCTGTATACACCGCCTATCCATGTACTGTATCCATCGGTCTGCAATTTGAAAAGCCTTAGTATACTCAGCTGTATCAAAACAACTACTGCCAACAGCTTTGCCCAAACATGTTTATTGAATCTTGAATAAATTAAATCAATTATGAATAATATAATAATAACATTTCTAAACCGAGCAATATTTTGTAAATAATAAACAGTTTGATGAACTCCAAGTGTCACAGTTTATTGAAACTGTGTATCTCGATAGTGTGAATATGTAGTTTTCTATTGATCATAATAAATTATTTATGTAACAATGATCTTTTATTTTATGCGAAGATCACAATTTTCTAAAATTAACATAATTTATTGTTTAAATAAAATATAAGTAATTCATTTCACTAATTGTTTCACAGCGTTCATGACGTCGTCGGCCGATAAGTTTGTTAGGGCTGTGCTTTGTTCAACACCTTTATCTGAAATATGACAAAAAGTCTACAATTTATATACAATTCATATTAGCATCTTGTTGTCACTAATAATGTTTTACGTTAACTAAGCTTTACCAACCATATAACGTACCATCAATTGTATACAACAAAGAGTATTAACAAAACCTATATTTATCACTACAAATCATTACTAATCAAAACACTAAGTTAATACAAATACATTGATATTATTGAATACCTATTTTACTAAATTTACATACAGTAAATACAGTAATATTGCTGTCGAAATATTAATAATCTACAGATAATTAATGGAAGTCATACACTTTGTGAGTTACTCTCCCAATCACACACATGACTTGATCACAGCTAAGTCCATACAGCGATTCGCTGATTTCAAGTCCTTTATCTATAAATGTTTAGTGAACATATTACGTCAGCTAAAGTATGTTGGTATTCATCAAGAAACTGTATCAGAGAAAAACTTGATAATCGATGGACAAGAATGCTTGGAGATGCTATGAGAAATAATTCCTCGGTGGTCATGACACTTGAAGAGGAAACAAGTATGATAGGTAGACCGATCATTATTGAAAAGCACTAGTATGATGCAATATATGCAGTGACAACCTAGTGCTTAGGATTTGCACTTTCCCATCCTTATATATTAGGAGTTTAAGATTCAATTCTAGCTCACACTTGCAATGTTCCATTAATAGCTTGGCATAATCAAAGGGAATCTTTGGTCGAGAGTGGAAGAAAGGGTTTAAAAAAAAAAACAGTGGTCTACCCATACCATAACGCGCCCACACTCGCGGCTGCACGCCGCTGCATTCGCGAATCAAAATTGGGAACCTGGGATTTTCCTTCTTGATGTTAACATAGTTCTTCTGTATGAACTCCCTGAAATACAACATAGTGCATTCTTAAAACAAAACTAGCTTGTCTTACAATGTTCTTGCATAGGAATTATTCAAGCTCAAGTTAACAGTTACTAGTAAATTGATCGACAAAATTTTCATTGGTTTATATTATTATTATACCATCACGCCAGGTCTTTACACGGGTAGACAGATCACAGAGGGAGGGCAAATATCTGTATCTTACAGCATAGCATAGACCCCTAGCATATAATGGTCACATAATGTTTCCAAGTCAAATTTTTAATTCTTCAAAGAGGTTAGACTAGTGTTTATGTAATCAAATACAAATACCTTACGCCTGCGGACGGCTGGCTAGTCTGACACAGATGAATTCTCAGCTCTCTGAGAGTACCGCCAAGACGTATAGGCATTTTGTATTTATTCTCTTCGCGATATAGAAGTCAGGAATAAATCCAAATTTTTGCAATACTGAATTTGCTGTCAAATCAAATGTCAATGTCAGTTTTCAAAAGAATGGAATAGAACGTCATTATTGGTCTCTTGGCCCTGGCCACTCGGTTTTTACGCAGTTTCTTGATTCGATGTTTATACGTTTGACATGTTATTTGTCGGCTTATGTACTTTAATTGACCTTTCCCCATCCAATTTCTTAGATTCATAGTATTATTATTAAATAGTAATTACAAAGAAAGCGGAATCTAATTAAAAACTGCAAGAATTTTGAGATTAAAGAAGGCAGACTTGGATATTTTCATATCGGTTTAGAAAGTAAAACTTACTCAAACGGTGATTGGTAATCTCTTCAAATATTTGTAGGTCGTAGTCCTTTGAACGTATTAAGCTTTAATGGAGTCATGCAACGAAGAAACAAGCCATGATCTAATATGTGAATACATTTAATAATATAATTTTATGAAATCTTGCATGCTATGCGTCAGTCTGTACTTATATTAAACCATAAAGGAAGAGGAGGACAGGGACAGGACAGGGACATCCTGGATGGATGGAAGACCCAATAGAATTAATTTGTATTTGAATTTAAATGAAATCAGAAAGTGAAGTCAATAGTATACAAACATAGCTTTCAACCGCTTCAATGAAGTACTGATAAGGTGTTTGCTATATGTAAGGTTTGTAGTAAATTAGATATCAGTAAATCAATAATAAATGAAGATTATTTAAACAATTTCACCCTTTAATATGTTAAATTCGTTTTAGAAAAAAACAACCAATATATTCAATTAACAATTTAATGCTGTTAATTCGCAATACATTAATTTCCTTTTTGTACATTAAATCTAAGTACCAAATATTTTATTACTTTCATAATCCAAACGTTATCCTAAAAGCAACCATTTCACTTGTGGAAGTCAATTAAATTTCATATTCAAGTAATATTATTTCTTTGTAATACATGGATAAGTTGCACATTTCAAAATTTGTCTAATACGAATGTTGATTAAAACATTGATTAATAGAATGTCACTCTAAAAATTATTAACCAATAAATATAATAAATAATGCATAACCAGCTTGTTTCATTAGTAATTTTAACATTTAAAAGTATGTTTTAACTTAGGTATAAAAATTTCGTTCTTTAAATTTTTATAGAATACGTTAATCACAGTGTCATATCAGAAACTGAAGCCAGACAATTAATTCAGGCATAGGCACAATAGCGCATCAAACAATTTTAGATGGCCCCCTCTATATTATAATATCAATTCAAATATTAGTTAAGAATTTGCCTAAATTGCACATTAGAAACATCAATAAACACTAGCTTTTCTGCGAATTATTATGCAATTATGCAATACATTTGGACATTAAACTAGAAATTCAGACCAATCGATGACATAGAAAGTACACAATATTGTAGTTTTAATGATTGTAGGAAAAAATTAAGATAGACAGACATTCTAAGGTTTAATAATAAAAAAGAAAAATATCATTAACAGGTGTATATACATATTTACATCTTAATTTTAAACCCTCAAGGATTAGTACGCTAAACTCATGAGAAAAATCTTTTTTTGAAAAACTCTATAAACTGCTTGTATCTTTGATAATATCTATAGGGAAAAAAAAAACGGATTTCTCTCCGACTATAATATCTTAGCTGTCAGGAAACCGGAGCAACACTATGGTTGAATTATCTAGCGGACGAAGAAAACTGAGAGCTACATGCAGTCGAGTCGAATATAAATTGCATATAAATTGGTCTATCTATCGTGCTAATTGATTACATTTCATATGATCAAGTTTATTTACGGTATGTCAGCTACATAGTTCAGAGAACATGTTAACTGCGAGGCACTCAACTGAACATAGCTCTGTCCGGCACAGAATACAGCGAGACGGCATCTCTAGCGTGTACACGCTTTCCACTTGGGTGTTCATGTTTGTAACATCAATGCACATGCGTTGTCTCGCTTCAGACTGCCGGTGGTGGGTTGCCAGCTAGCCGGACACCGGCTCCAGTACTTTGACCCCGTCTCCCGTCAGCTCGTGCTTCTGGCACCACTCGACAAAGTCATCGATGAGCACCGGCCACGCGCCCTCCGCGTCGTAGTTGCTCATGCCGTCGTCGATTTGTGTCGCAAAGTCCAGGAGAAGGTTCCACGTGTCTTTGGGTATCGATCTTTTGTGGTGTTCCTGCAATTGAAACAATTGAAATGTCAGTTACATGAAATTATCTGTATTTGGTGATTATTACTCTTTATTCAAAGGCGAATAGTTCTATTTTACATAGTATTTTGCATCCGCCAATCGAGACTGGAGGGTGTGATGAAGCATGCAGCAGGTCTAAGGAACAAATTCATGCAGGCATATTATATTTTATTAGTTATTGTACGGTTTCAATAGAATTATAAGACATTTTTATGAAAAAGGAAAATATTGTGAAGAGTTTTATACACTTGTGATGAAGAATGTATATTTGGTCGAAACTCCTGGCCGTTGCTTTGCTACCCTGCTAGTCCACTTACATTATAGTACGGAATTTTATTGGTTTCTTTACACAACTTAGAAATGGTCCTGTTTTTGCAATCGATCGTGAATAGTGTTGATCTATCCTACTTTGCACTCATGTTGAAGTTTAACTTAAGCATACCTAATGTAATTTTGAGATCACATTTTGAATTTTGAAGCCAGAAAGAGCCAATGGATGTAGAGATACTCGGGTGCTCCAATTAGTGCTACGACACGGCTAACAAGACATATGTGTCTTATCAAAGATAAACGTTCAGTTCAAGATTAAATGACAAATGACCTTGAGCTGCAATGACAAAATAGAGACACTTTGCAAAACAATTTCCTGCTTGGACGATAAGGAATGCATAACACTAATTAGATATAACTAATATTTGGGGAGCGGCCAAAAACCGATGTGTGTAATTGAACACAAACTGTTAACCGACACATTGAATTACATTGACAATATTATCTGACCATTTAAAAAATGAGAACAAAAGAGACGTGCGAATGCTATGTTTGAATGGACATTTTTTTTCACCTTTATTGATCCACCGCTGGACCGAGCCTCCTCTCATAGCGAGAGGGATTTAAGCCATAGTCTACCACGCTGGCCAAATGCGGATTGGTAGACTTACTATCATTATTCTCTATAAAATTCACCATAATAAGATTGTGGGCTAAACACTTTTAAAGTGTCTGGCATTGGGTTCAGGTTGGTTACTAACAAATATTTATTGTGAAGTTATTTGTTATAACAATTGTGTTAAAATTTAGAGTGTGTGGGGACAGTTCACATATATATTAGAGGCTATCTCAGTTCCCAAGTATAGCAAGGGATCTGTGACCACCTTTTAAAAGCACAGATACTAGTTAATACTAACTGCACACATGCTAAATGGTCACTAATGATACTATTTGTGGAATGTTGTTAGAAATTAATAATATTAATTAACACTTATCACTAAAAGCATTAAGTCACAATTCTACATTTCTATACAGGGTATATGATCACCACATAACAACCCCTTCATAATAATCTCAGAGAGAATTGCATGGAAATGAAAGCATGGCGCCTACTACAAAAAGCAAACAATCTTTTGTGTTTTATGAAAGGCTTCAGAAATGTCCCCTTTGAATAATTGATTTACAATTCAATAAAGCTAGACTTTGACCGCAATACGTACATGGCATTTTGGGATTTTCGTTTATCGTTCCATTTTATTTGCAAACCGAAATGTGTTTGAGTACATACCGTTAAAAACTTGCACCATGCATCGAGGAACTTAAACCTCCCACGGAGTACTATATTCCAGTAAGCTACCGCCATGTCTAAATCCAGGCCCTTCTGACCTGGATTCTTTGCATAGTTGAAAGTGAAGTGATAAAAATCCTTAAATTTTAGCGGGTCTTTAATTTCTGTTTCGAGTGTCGGCAGTTTAGCTTTTAACTTATCTACGGAGTCTGCACCAAGCTCAATGAGGCCTGTCGTGAACTCGTCTTTGGAGAACTCGCACTGAACCGCCGCCTTGCATTTCCACGCGATTATAAGCACCAATATAGATTCTGGACTAAGATTAAGGTCTTCTAAGAACTTCATCACACCGTCGACTGTTATTTTATCGGGCTCCTGCTGATCTCTGTACTTATTGAATAGTTGATCTAACTTTTTCCTATCCACTGACGTTTTAATGGAATCCTTGTAATAGGCATCCGGGTTTTGGAAGTAATTATCACTCGCCAAGTCTAGTTTCCAATCGTTCTGCGATAGGCAGTAAATGGCCGTTGTTTCGCTGGTCTGCGTGAAAGCAACGAACTTCTTCACCTTGTCTCTCTGTGATGATTTTAATTTATTCTGAAAGAAAACGTAGTAACATCATAACCTTAGCCAACTGAGCTGTCAGTTCTGAACAGCTTATTGGAGTAAATAGATTGCCTTTCTTCCGAGAATTTCGGGGCTCGAGTTGAAAAATGTTGTCTACAAACCATTTTTAACGGTGTTATGTTAATTCTAATAATGACTTTCACTAATTTCACTGTTATTTCGACATCTGAATAAAATGAAATAACAACCATAGACTTCAGTATTTTTTTGAAATTTTGAGTCTATGCTGGCTCACGAATTTTTATTTACATGTTGGCATATTAATGTCCGATGTATTTTTTACATAAAGCCACTTAATCATACAACGTATATAGAACTACATTTTAAATCGATACATTATTAAAATAGTTTTAAAAACAAATTTCTTGAGAAAAATCTCATTAAATTTCCATTTCTTAATTATGAAAAATATGACGTCTCGATGTTTAATGTTCTTGAACGAGAATCATTCGAACAATACTGCTACAGCTGATTGCCATAAATGACATAACTGATATCTCAATAACATAATGTCATTGACCAGTATATAATTATTAAGTTATACTTGCATTTTGTTATTAAATAATATGAGTGAACATTCATGACAATTTATAATACTTTCTACACGGATATCTAACGAAAAAAATGTATTTTTTAAAATCTCGTTGCAACTTGTTTATATCTTTGTGTACATTACCAAAACATAACCTGTGTAGGACATTAAAAACTATCAATCCGAGAGTTAGGTTTGCGCCCAGTCCTACAGGATATTTACATCTGGGTGGTTTGAGGACTGCTTTGTACAATTACTTGTTTGCTAGGTCAGGTCAAGGTGATTTTATATTGCGAATCGAAGATACAGATCAGACTCGTAAAGTTGACGGTTCTGTCAATGCATTGATGAGGGATCTGGAATGGGCGGGAATAGAGTGCACAGAGGGACCTGGGAACGGTGGAAAGTTCGGACCTTACGTACAGAGCGACAGACTACATATTTATCGGTAAAATATCATCTATTGTATATGGTGTTATAATATCGTGGGCTTCAAGCCATAGGGGCGTATACGCCCGTATAAGCATTTTACCTATAGGTAAAATGCTACTTTTCAGGAGACAAAAAAACTTAATAACTTTTGTTGCAATAAACCAAATTTTTTCATTGTTTTCTTAAAAAATAATTAACCTATTAATGTGATAAATGGAGAGGTTATGTATTGACAAATTTAGAAATGAATGACGTAATAATAAAAATGCATTTTTGTTCGTACGCCCGTATGGTTTGAAGGCCGCGATATAATCTGTTAAAAGTGCTCGCCATATAATACCGAACACAATTTATTCGTAAACCTATCACTTTATAGAAGAGTATAGTTCATATTCACCATGAATTAATTTAAAAGTCAACAGAATGCTACTAAAGGTGGTAGTACTTTTTTAAGGTGGTAGAACCCTCTGTGGTTCGACTCCGGCGGCACCACCGTCACACCTATTTCTGCCTTATAACAGCAG
>DWQT01004988.1:0-10700 GCA_018244895.1 Myscelus amystis hages
ATACACGTGATTGTGGGTAGGGGGGGGGGTGTTCTTAAACCTCACCACGTATCACCACGGGGGAGGGGGGGTTAAAAACTGCTAAAAAAACATCACGTGATTAATGGACGGCCCCTAACATAATCTTATTGCAATGTTATGTACTAGCGACGTACGAGTGGGGGAGATGGATATGTGAAAGTTTCACAGTGAAACATGTTGATAATTATCGATTTCTTAAGTTCACAAGGATCGTATAGAAATCGATATTTTTTTTAATTTATTGTCTTAGAGCCCAAAATTTACAAATACTTTTTATAATTAAGGAAAGTTATAAATACTTCTTACATCTTTAAATTTAAATTTAAAAGATTACATTTCTATGTCTTGTTTATGATCAATTTCTGTTCATTCGTTTGTCAATGTCAGTAATACAGATGGACATAAATGTACATTTTCTATGGACGACGTTTTATGAAAGGAAATAAAATGTAATGCAGTAGATTTGCGTTTTTATGTATGTCCGCTTAACTATGTTAGATTTATGATAAAACATATAATCTGCATGATTATTAATTTTAATAACTTTAAATCCATTTGTTGAAAGAATCGGTTCGTGCGCTACCAGCGCTACCGATCTTTTCACACAGTTCTAGTCGCGTGCAATTTGACGTACATCAAAATAGGTCACTTGTGGAGATTATTATTCTAGAGGAATTTTAAAATCAAATCACTATTTTCTGTTTATAAATAAATCATTAAAAAAATCAATCCTATTACTTTTTCTATTTATTGATATCATCGTTTTCTGTGGAAAGTTATTTTTACTGCCCGATCACACAGTTCACATGCCCGATTTTTTTTTTGTTTTCATTACAAATTTTTGCTTGTTTATAATAATACATAAAAAATACTTATTTTACATCTAAAATATAAGCTTTAAATAATAGGTTGATTGCCTTTAACATAAATTATATTTTTACTTTTCAGTCCATATTTACATATTCTATTATTAATACTTGACAATAAAAAGATTAGGTATTTTAAGGAATTTTATAGAATATTTCTGAGGTGAGTTGGATGATTAACACATCCAGCCCATCTCATTACATATTATAATACGATCGCGTTACTAACATGCATTACATTGTACAATCTATATCTTTATCCATGTGTATTGTCTGTGGACCGTAGGTGTAGTATATGTGTATACTATATTAACTATGATCGTATTGAGATATAAAAAGGGTGTGTGATCGGTTTAGTTTATTACTTTGATTTGGTTTTAATTTACGGTTTGCTTACGGTAATATCTCCTTATTTGATTGATTTAGTAATAGCTTAAATAACAAATAGTACTGCCAAATTTGTCTTGTATTATCTTTTAAATTCGTTACGCTTCGGGACGTAACTTTCATTATACCTGATAATATCCAAATACTCAGGTGTTTCTGTTATTATGATCATATTATTGCCAAGAAAATATGTCATTTATTTTAACTTGATTCTCACGAAAATTAATTATATTGGGATTTTCTTGTAAAAGTTACTGCCAATAAGTACTTCTTTGCAGTACAATCATGGCTGAGTTAGCGGCGTTACTTCAGACAGAAATCCCTGAAGGGCGGAACCATTTGACTGATAGTCACACAAACTTAGAACGAGTGGCAGAATATTGTGAAGCCAATTACTTCCAGTCCGAGAATAAAAGGCTTGCTTTAGAGAGTACGAAAAACTACACAACACAGTCGTTAGCTAGTGTCGCTTACCAAATAAACACTCTAGCATACAACTTCCTGCAATTACTGGAGCTACAGACGATGCAATTAGCAGAGATGGAGGGTCAAATGAACCATATTGCTCAAACTGTGGCTATTCATAAAGAAAAGGTTTGTGCAAAATATTTATTTTGTATCAAGTGATGCATATATTAAGCATGGACCCTTCTGTGTGATAAGGGTTTCATTTCCAACAACTTTCCAAGTTCAATTATACCTACAGCTTCAGCCCTTACCAATTGGAAGTAGTGCCTTTAACCTTTATGTATTTTTCCAAACTGTTTTAATTTCTAGGTGCTTATAAGTTCGGTCAATCTGCTAAAAATTTACCACAACAATGGTCCTGTGGCCTATTGGTTATTCTGATATGCTTATTTCGATTCTTTTAAGTGTCTGGATCTATCCCGTTATATTCATTTGTGCATTGAGCCTGAACAATTAGCTGCAAATCACTGATGTCCCCATACTATCCACTTGTTTCACCTCAAGGTCTGTTAAAGTTTATAGAACTCTACCTTAGTCTACCAAATTGTATTTGTAAATTTTAAAATATCCTAGAAAAGTTATGGCAAAACTTGAAAAAATGAATGTAGGGTAAAGAAACGCAAGCGAGTACTGTGTAAGTTAATGGCTGGAAGGATGAAAATGCCCATTAAAATTTATTTTACTCATAGTCATTCCTACAAGTTGATCATACCAGGTATCGCTAATATGCCTATTTACTGCTGAAAATGTCTGTCTCTGTCTCATAAACATGTCTATTGTTTTCATTTTTAGGTAGCAAGAAGAGAAATTGGAGTTCTCACTGCGAATAAGGTGACCAACAGGCAGTACAAAATCATAGCTCCAGCCAATCCTGAGAAACCGATTAAATATGTCAGGAAGAGCATTGATTATACAGGTACTATCTTGGTATATTATATATTGTTAACTTATTACTATTAACAAATATATAAATTAATGTTTCAATGGGAATCATTTAGGCATTTTTTATACTGAGAGATGTTCAGTTTAATTAGAAAAAAAGAATAAGTAACTTGGGGTTATTTTTGTGTCCTTTTACCTACAATTTGAAAGTTATATTAACAGTACTAGTTATATTAAATTTCTTAACGATTTTGTGTACGAAAGAAAAATATGGTGTCGTTATGGAGAAACATTACAGTGAATGGAAGTTTTAATTTCAGCGCTGGATGACATTGGGCACGGCGCGCGCTGGAGCAGCGCCGGGGCGGGCACGCCGCGCGGCCGCCGCTCGGGCTCGGCCGGCGCTGCACCGCTGCCCGCGCCCACCACCAAGCCGCCCACGCCGCCGCAGCCCGCGCGCGCTCCTCCAGCCCCCGCCACTGGCACCCTCGGTCGGGGTACACTAGGTAATTTTCTAACATTCATTTATGTGGATTAGTTACAGTCAATTAAGATATATATTTTCATGATTTCGACATTGTGATATTTGCATTAGTTGTAATGTTCTTTTGCTTCTATTTCTAAAGACTAAGCGCCACAATCTGTGGTGGGCTGAGAAACTAAATTTTTTTGCATCCATTTAAAGTTCTGACATGGTCAAATGAATTTTCATTAAAATGAGCCAACTTAATTTAATAACATTTGATTGAATATGAAATACCTAACACGCTACTGCGTCAGGTAAGTCGTCTCGCGAGTATCGCACGCCGCCGGCCGTCGCGCCGCCGCAGGTGCCGTCACACTACGCGCCCAACTACCCGCGCCGCCCGCCCGGCTACTCCACGCTGCCCGTTGTGCAGCCGCAGGTGTGCAACTTGTTTTGATACATGTTACGTGTAATCATAGCTTAACACTTACTTACACCACCACAGGTAACATAGGGCATTCATGTTACTGATAGATGATAGAAACATATCTGACTAGCCTCTGGTGTGAGGACACACCAAATAAAGATTATATACCGCTATCTATCAACATGTTTTGAATGTCAAAGAGACATGCACTTTGTGTTTGTTAAAAAAAACTGTAAAGTTAACAAGACAGGAAAATATATTTAATAATGTGTATAGAAATAAATTGTTAGTGGCTTGATGATTTTTTGATGACTTTAATTAAAATACATAATTTTTTATTTTTCAGATTGGGATGGTGCATCCAAATCAACACCAAGTGACTACAAACTATTCTCAACAAGATTTACATTCAAGTATGCCACGTGAGTGTTTTGTTTCACTAGTCATGCCCTGCGGAATTAACCGTGTAGAATTTTGTGTCAATTTTATTGTAAATCATACAAAAGTATCTGCGACACAAAAACTTACATACCAAATTTCATTCATTCATTTAACAAAGATCCATACTCACAAACTTTCGCATTTATAATATTAGTAAGAAGTAAGATAAATGTATTCATTGTTACTGAACTTGCTCATTGAGACATATTACATGTGTAGATAAGCATACTAGCTGTCCCCGCAAAGGTTGCTTTACCATATAAATGATTTCTGGACGTTCATTTAATATTTGACACTAAAAACAACAACTACTTACAAATTAAAAATTAAAAAAAAAAAAAACATTTTCTAGTGGACCAAATTGTGGATTTAAACTATTCCCAAGTCCCCTTGAACACACAAAAAATTTCATCAAAATCAGTCCAGCCGTTTAGGAGCTCAGTGACATACATCATACACACACATGCACACACGAGAAATATATATACATATATAAAATTACTTAGAGATTTATAACATATATACATATATTGTTATCCTATTGAATTCGTTTGTATTTCTAGATTTTATCACTGATTACAGCTCCACCGTCGCCTTTGATTGGATCTGACGGAGAACACAGCCAGCACTCCATGAGTTTGCCTGGACAGGTGAGACATATTTTCATTGGGTAGTTAGCAGTTGCTGAAGCATATTTATGTCTCAAAATGACTTTCAAATAGACAGAAATTATCGAAGTCTAAAAATGACGACTGACCTGCCGCCGGCCTCGACGTGGCGGCGCACCAGCCGGACCGCTGCGGTGGCGGTTTAATTTGTAGGCTCAAATTCATACGTGTGTTTTTGAGAACGCGGTGCCATCGCCGCTGCCGTGCAATGTGTAAAGGTTCAAGAAGTATCGTTGTGTTAGGGATTAACAAAGGTGTGTTTGCCGCAGCGCGTGTCGTCGTCGTCGTCGGGCGGCGGCGCGGGGGGAGCGGGCGGCGCGGCGCGCGGCGGCTCGGTGTCGCCGCCGCTGCCGCCGCCGCCGGCCGACGACGAGCTCGACCACGACGCGTTCGGCCGCCCCGTGCACGTCAATGTGAGCCGATACATTACATCCTTCAACTTTCCTACTCTAAGTTACATTAATTTATATGTATATACCCTTCTATCATATATATTATCCGTTTATTTTAGTCGCTTGTTGTTTCACTAGTAATATGGTTGTTTTCACAATTTAAAAGCAGTTCTAGATGAATCGCGTGAAAATTGTTTAAAACGCTTATTTTCCATAAGTTTGACAAAAAATTAATCACAACTTATCATTGACAGATTGATTGATTATTTTAAAACAGTCAGTTGACAAATTTATCGTTTATTTTTCAAAAAGAGAGGTAATTACAAATTAGATTAATTTACAGTTACTGTTCATTTATAGCGATATGCCCTCAAGTTGCAATATATCCAATTATTATGCTATTCATAAAGTAGTGAGGCTTAAGGTTTTAAATGTTTGAGTTTTTCCGAGATGTTCGAACATGCTAATGTTCGAATTATTTTTTGATTTGTTTAATCTCATAATACATTATATTTTTGGTAGAACAAGATGGGCACGCAGTATACAAATGCAGTTCCGGCTATCGTACCAGATGAAGAAGATTTACCCGGTTGGGTCCCTAAGAATTACATTGAAAAAGGTATATTTCATTCCTTCTATGTAAAGCCTCAATTTAAGAAGCTACTCACTTTAATAAACTAATATTATATTATGTAAAGGGAGTGATTTTTAAAAGATTGTTGTGCAGATAGCGATAAGATTTAAAAATTAATATGCGAGTGTGGATACTATTCTCTAATTACCTTTAGATTATAGGTTTTTTTTAAATCGTGTCTTTCAGTTGTAGCGATCTACGATTATTATGCGGATAAGGAAGACGAGTTATCATTTCAAGAGAGTTCCGTCATATATGTGTTGAAGAAGAATGACGACGGTTGGTGGGAAGGCGTGATGGATGGGGTCACCGGACTCTTCCCTGGAAACTACGTCGAGCCATGTGTTTAATGTACAGTGTACCATCAAAGAAATTTTGGGTTGCACTGGAAATTTTGTAATATTGGCGTGACACATTACTCTTAACGCGCATTGTACAGAAAACTACTAAACTCAACCGTGGGTTATCGGCCTAATTATTCCAGATTCATTATTCTTAGCAATACTTGCTACTACATTGCACTTTGAGATTAACGAATAAGTCAACATCAAATATACGCTTAATATAATTAAATGGCGGGAAACCCCCTCGAACTTATACAAAGACAAGAAAATGTCAGAAATTATAGAGAAACCCTGTATACTGTATATGACAGTACAGTTGCACATGAAGTGTATTTGTAACCATTTCAATCTATTTCAGCCACTCTCACCTTACACGCTTATAAAGTTTTGATAGGAGTATAAAATTTTATATCGGGCCAGGGCCCATGTTTAAAATACATACAATACAAACAAAGAAATGATCAATTGAAATTGAGTAGAAGTATAAAATATATTAAAGTTATACATCTTTAGGCGTGTTGAACATTAAAATGTGAAAGTATATTTGATTTTTTATTGTCTAAAATCAGAATATTCTTAGAACTGATTGTGTCGTTTTCATTTTGGCAGGAGCTCAGGAAAGACTGTTGCGTAGGTTCGAAACTAGTCTGACACATAGGCCTTGTATAATATTTTCACGAAACGTTAAATAAAATGGTTACAAATCTTGATTCATTTTGTATCTACATTTACTTCAGTCACGCCAAAGAAGTATCACTTCAGATGCGCATTTTTTAATAACTACAAATAGTTTATTATAATAACAATATGTTTTAGCATATTATATGTCTATATTGTTTGTTAATGTTATGAAGCACTATATTAGTTAAGTGAATTTGTTTCTATTTTTAGACTTTAGACAAGAGACTAGAACGACGTATTTTTAAGTAAATGTATATATATAAGTAAAAGTTTTGTGTTAAAAAATAACATACCTCAAAAAAATTGTGTTGTTATCTGAGCCAAACATCAATATCCTCGATAGGCATCGAAGTCTGCAGGTTTAATCCAATGTAATAGTAGTAATAGTGAATGAAAAGAAATGTTACATTTTAATTCTAAATTATATAAAGAAAGTAGTGCATATGTATTACACCTGCATGACAAGTATTTATTTAGATCTTGTAATTAATATTGTGAATAATATAAATTAGTGTTACAATTTGTACACATCATGTAGAATTTACGTGAAATATATTCGTGTTTGTCACAAAATATGACACATTTTATTGGAAATGACAGTGGACAAAAAGATTGTGGGATATGGAAAAAAGCAATCATTCTTTTTCATGAATCACACTACCTTTGGTGTAATACTTATGTGGAAACCGAAAATGTATCTTATAGCGAAGTGTACTCAAATAAAACTAAATAAATTTATCATTTTTCTTTTATTTATCCTATAACTAAATCCTAATTGTACATTAATGAAGTCTAATTTTCCTTTGCCTTTACCAAATGCACTCATACTTAAGTTTAAATATTACATAATACAAATCAGAATGTTCTCTTACATATACCAAGTATTTATGCCGCTAATAACAATGCAACTATTTACTTGATGAGTGAAAATGTTCAAGAATGTTAAGTAAAAATATGTTTTTCAAATGAGCAATAATTTCAATTATTAAAATCATACCATATCACAGAATTATCATGCATCATATTTTTTATATTCAGTAAATGAAATCCATGGAAATTAACAGCAGCGGAATTACATGGTTTAATAAGATAAATGATGTTCAGGAAATGGTGACATAAACTACTTTTATGTTGTCTAAATTTAGACAAGGTTCATTTTTAAACTTACAATTTTATGAATGCAGTAGTATTTTAGAATGTAGGTGACATTTTCTTATCAATACTTATACATATCATTTTCATTAAATATTTACATCCAATCAAATAAGAGAAACATGTTGACTTCCTATAAACTAAAGACAATCACATATTCATTCTTTATCATCAAGTTCCATATTTTCAGTTATAATATTGTCACTAGTTTCTTTACCGTCTTTGGAATCTGGTGCACTGGGAACGGTTTCTGGACTTCCGCCACTCACATCAATTATTTCTTTCTTATCTTGTTCTTCACCTTCTGTTTTCTCATCGGACTTTGGAGTCCTGTAAAGAGAATATGTATGATGTTGTTGTTGGTGAATATTTCACAACATTGAAGAGGGAATGATATTTGTTGCAATTTAAGAGTTAGTGTATTTAAGACCGATTTTTTATTTGTCAGATAAACAACTGGAAGATAGTTATCGAAGTAATTGGTATTGATAAAGTGTAAGGAATAATAACAGTGTTGGAAGATTAAACTTAATTGGGTTGCTCCTTTATTCCAATGCTATAAAGATACTCATTAAACAGTTGGCATAATGATAAGGTAACCTTACTATTACTTAAAATTAAAATTTAAACACCCCACTTACTTCACTGGCCCGTTGACAACTTCAATAACATCATCATCTTCATACTTGATGTTAACAACAGCTTCTACTTTAGACTGGATGCTCTTTAAAGCAGAGTGGAAAATTTTCGAGCTTGCCTGTAATATTGATTCATATTTGGACACTTGATAAAAAAAAGTGTTATTTGATTTTAATTTTGATAAGTTTTGGTAATGGCCTGTTCATTGAATTTAGAAATTCAAAGATATTATCTACATATGTCACATAATATTTTTTTTAAAGTATTTCTCATACATACCACAATTGAGTGGTGTTATTGGGGAATTTACTTTTGCTACTGTTATGAACTCTTGGTGCAATGCTTCTTAGAATTATATTTTAGAGGTGTAAATAGCATCTCTATAATATTTATAATGTGACAACCATGTCCCATGTCCAATAATTATCATTAACCTCAACCCACTGTTGGACATAATAAACCTTTTTATTTCGTAATGAGAAGGTATAGGTCATATACTATTAAGATTGGGTTGACAGATTCAATATATTTTAGATTAAAAACATAATTTAGAACCATAAGTTACACTATGTCCAAACAATTCGAGTGGAAGGCCATAATTGATACACCGTTTATACTGCTCCGTCCGATGCCCCGATCTAGATGCCTAGATCTACGCCGATCGCACTTCATGAAAACATTGCGCTCGAGTAGAAGCGAGCGAAAGTGGAGGCGCACCGTGAGCGAGGTGATGCGGGCGCGCGCGGCCGTGAGGTGCGCGGAGAGGTCGGACAGCTGGTGCAGCGCGCCGCGCTCGGCCTGCTGCGTGTGCGCGGCGGCGGCGCGCGCGGCCCGCAGCTGCGCCTGCGCGCTCTCCAGCGCCGCCTCCAGCCGCGCGCGCGCCGCCGCCGCCTTGCCCGCGCCCGCCACTAGCGCGCCCACGTCTATCACCCGCGACTGCCACGTCACCATGCCTGTCGCCAAACACGCACCCGATATCGCTTCAGCCGAATACCGATTATGATTAAATTCACGTAAAATAAATCATGCAACGTAACATACGCCAACGCCATACTTTTAAATGTCACAATGGCAAGTTGCAAACTGATAAATGTAATATTTTTATAATAAACACTACTCGAAAGTTATATTGTTAAATTATTAAATACATAATTGTGTATATGATTCCCCTTCTAAAATTATTAAGAGTCGTGAAATGAATGATATCTAAAGTAACTACATTAGAAAGCCATCATATTGCTTACGTATTTTACTGACCTGTATCACTGATATCCTTAGTGTTGGAGGAATTACCTTCCCCGTCACTGCTTGGCCGGTTAAAGATAGGAAGTAATTCACGATTTCCTGCCGCGATCGCCGCTTCCAATTCTGCTATCTGTTAAAATAAAAATATTTTATAATAGATATGAAAATACATAATTCTATTTTCTATTTTGTCTCATAAAATCATTATTCACAACCCTTTATGATATCTACACTAATAAATAAAAATGGAGTGTCTGTTTGATTATGCACTTTTTTATTTACTAAATGCATGTAACATTTTTACAATTTAGGTCTGTCTGTTTGTTCTGGCTAAACTCTGGAACGGCTGCACCGATTTTGACGGGACTTTGGCACTGGCAGATAGCGAATGTAACAAGGAGTAAATTACGCTACTCTTTTTTTTTTAATTTGCACAACAATTTTTTTCGTAAATTCAAACGCGGATGAAGCCCCGGACACCGCTATTAACATATATGATGCATAACACTTCTTTTAATTCAATCAAGTGTTTTCTCATCATTAGTTATTGTTGAGTCCCAGCGTTAGAAAAACGTGAATTCCAATTGTTTATCTTTTCATTAAATCCTTTATCAATAGGCCATTCTTATTACTACTTTGGTAAAATATTAATAACATCACTAACATGAGGAGGAACTTCACTATTTACTGGAACTGTGTCAAGTGGCAAGTCTTGCATTGCCTCCGGAGTGCCCGCCGCAAGGTCCTTGATAGCTTGCATTAGAGTTCTGTGAAAAAAAATAGTGGGTTCAAGATATTTTATATTTAATACTAGTAACCAACAATAGTGGTAATTGTAACCTGCAGATTACAGTATTAAACTCTGGGGATTTGGGGTACAAATCATAGTGTACACACATCATTTATGACTAAAGGTGGTAGAACCCACTGTGGTTCGACTCCGGCGGCACCACCGCCACACCTATTTCTGCCTTATAACAGCAGTGT
>DWQT01004989.1:0-10695 GCA_018244895.1 Myscelus amystis hages
GAATACTCTAAATATATAGACAATTACATTACATTACAGAATACAGTAAATAAATAAACAATTACATTACATTAAATATAACAAATATTTATTACAGACGCGATGCTCGATCCATCAGATAGTACCATCACATCGCCGGCCTGTCTCTACTCTTAAGTTTGCTGAAGGTCCCCAATATGATTTATTGCCGCTTATCTATCAATGAAGATCGAGTTCCACAGCTACCAAAAGTGGGGCTTTTCCAAAAACATATCGCCTTCCACATTATTCAGCTTGTCAGATCATAACTGATCTGTGAATGACCTAATGGTCGCGTGATTAGGGACCCTGATTACTAAGCCAAAAGTCGCGGGTTCAAGTCTAAGCGTGACAACAAAAAAATTACGTAAAAAAAACCTGTTAGTAACTTTAATCGCGCGTCTAATACTCATGGGGAATGGCATTAACACCCTTCAGACGGAAACGCAAATTGTTTCAGTATGAACTATAATATTTACCAAAGTGACTTTACCGGATTTAACCTACCACATATTATTCATATAACTGGCAAATACTATTTTCATATAACTTAACGTATTAAGTAAGTATTTGTTACGTAATCAAACCCTGGAATATAACAGTCACTTCGCTGTGCCAATACGACCGTATTCCGTAACTATTCAGCCAGCAGATTAAACAGTATTGCATTACTCTCCCGGGTGTAATTAACGTTAAGGATATAATCGGATAAATCGAATAACCGGACTGTTCTTAACGGGTAGGTTAACCGGGTCACGGATAATGCGGATATTATTAATGCGTCGAACGCTGTTGTGGCTAATATCTAAAAGAACGGTATTGTTGATGATCATCCATTCAATGTTATTTGTTATATATATGTTATATATAGGACTCTTGAAGACTTGCGTGAATATCCTTCTAAGCTTAGCGTCTAGACTTAGGCTATCTAGACTCTACCGTATTAAATAATAAAGAGAAGTTATTGAAGTAGCAAAATAGAAATCCATTGGCCGAGTTTCATTTCGTTTAAATTGTTTAACGAAAAAAAATAATACATTTGTCGGTTTTTGGATACAAGTTCTACGCGCGCACAGCCGCGGGCAAAAGCTAATTTTAAATTACTCTGTTGTAACATTTTACGAAATAAATTCATAATTAAATCTAAAATAAGTAATCATTGTAATGTAAACGATATAAGTTTTATTATTTCTTTTTAAAACCCTGAGTGTACCATTTTATCATAATATTCTTTACGTAAATGCTGTCATAATTTATGTGTCTGTGAAGTTTACGGTTAATGCCTACGCTACCTTCATTGGTGCTCCCAATAGGTACAAATACATATATTTTGCCTATGAAAATTTCGCTTGTTAAAACTCTTTTTAGAAAATAATTTCTAAGCATCTTTTTCTTGTCGGTACTGCTTTCGTTTTGCATTAAATAATAAACAAGTATCAAAACATAGTCTAAGTAAATATTAAAGTGCTGTTTAAAGTGGTTTTTAAACGAAAACCTTTGCGTATTTTTAATCTAAATTGCGTACGGTAATAAGGTAATATATTATTGTGATTTACGATAAAAGGTATTAGTAGATTAGACGCGTTTTAGATTTACTATGAACAAATGTTTACTACAGTGTTAACAAAATTGTGTAACTTTATACAAAGCAAATTGACTGAGTATTACATGTTACAATCTGATTTCAAAAACGACCGAAATGATTATTATAATTTTATGCTTACGTCATTTACGGGGTGACTTTCATAAGTATTGATTTATGGAAATAATAATTGTGATTGATGTCGACAAACCAATGTCAGGTCAAAGATTAATTCCCCTCAGATGGCCGCCTAACTGTACACCTGACGAAGGACATGGCAGAACAAGACAAATGATCGACCGTGTTGCGACATAGCCGTGCCAAATCGTCATGATTTACATAATGCTGTAAAACAACGATGCAATAAGGGTTGCGATTTGATTCGATCGGTTTTTTTTCACTTAACACTGGCAACTAAGGGATTGTTTGATTCACTGCAAATACCTGTAGTGTTTCTTCATTATCGTTGTTATTTTATTTTCAGGTGAAGAATATCATATGCAAAGCTAATATTTAAAAATAAAGATAAGCGCTCCAGAATAATGGCCGCGCCAAACTACCAGGAACTTAGCGACACTTCAACTGCCTGGTTGTCGTAAAGCACCCATTTTGCTTAAACATTGCTGTCATAGAAAACAAAAATTAAACATTTTTAAGACTAACTAGCAATACTAATAAGCAATTATTCTTTAAAATCCGTAACAAACATTTACAAATATATATTATAGTGTCTATTGTTATTGTAGTGTACCGTTTATTTCGTACAATCTCATTAATTTTAATAAAAATAAGTCGTTTCGTAGCTGAATAAAACTGAATAAAGTGATGGTAAGGTGGACAAAAAATATTGTTAATTTATCAATAAGAATAAGTGACTAAGAAATTTGTCTTTTAAAAATTACAAATAAATATCTAACAAAAATTACATTGAAATATTGTAATATTTTAAAGTAATTTCGGTGAACCATCTGCGTGATTGTTACATTATGACCGTATCTCGCGGCAGTACACTCGAGCTAGGAAACACACGTGCCCGTAAACATTACAACTAAACTAGCATAATATCATTTTAAACGAAAAATAAAATTCGCTCCCCAAGTCTTTGTATGCAACGAGAAATGTTAGTATTCATTTTTTAACGTGATATTGTTCCCCTGTTACAAATAATTATAATATGGTTTGAGACACGAATTGCTCAAGCATAATTCATGGGTTTGATTTCCAGCAGCAAACATTTGTGATATTTTCATCTATGTGTATATCTCAGTCAGATAAACCACAAAGGCATTTAGTGGCCCAACGTGAATTTGGACAATGCTATTGTTCAATATAACCCGATATATTAAAAATAATTTATTTCAACGAGCTCGTACAAAAAATTACCCCGGAAACCCTTTTCAGGGTTCAAATTATAATGTCATACATTATACATTACAATAGAATCACAACAGAATCGAACCCAATACTTATTCCGTTTATACTCGTGCCATTTCCATGTTTGTGGTAGTGTTCCCTAAGTGAAAATATCTCGATATGTAAGACCCGGATATTGCTGGGTACGTTGCGTTGGGAATACGGTTTTCCTTATTTTTCATGTTCACATCCTCTCACATTTGGGATATAACAAACCATCAGTCACACAACATGGTAGACAAATGAAGATTAATCATCATACAAAATCGGCGAGGATTTCCTCGTTATTTACGAAGTTTTAGGTGAACAGATAGTTTATAATGTATTAAGTAGAGTAAGAATCTTTGCCAATTGTGTCCAACCGCATCATCTTTATTATTACCAGTATTATCAACTGATCCGTTGGTCTAGTGCTTATTAAACTCGATTATTAGTTAGGATAGTTAAAATGATTAAAATAGTCAAACTCACCGAACGAGTGAATGTAATGTAGCAGTTAGTGGAAATAGTAAAAGTACTTCCACAAAACGAGAGTTTAATTTAACTTGATATACTCTGCCGGAAGTTAACTGGCCACAGTTCTTAGTTAGTCATTTAACTTCAATCTTAGCTTAGCTGAGAACTCAGCACTGCTGTTCATAGTATAAGTCATATACTCGTAGTACTCGTAGTACTAATATCACATTATCAATATTTTGAACGTTATTACTTTTATCATTTTCTTGTTAATAGTCGAATTTTATGTACACCGGAATCGAGGTGCAAACAAATAAAAATAGGAATGTTAATGACTACAATACTAATGGTACGTGTAGACTACGACAGAATTCTGACATAAATGTCTGTACTGTTTACACTTATAGGGAATTTTCCACATAAAACTCATTTTATGCATTAAAACGCGATGCAGTGTATATGAAAAAGTCGAACGTGACGGAAACTTGTCAACTACACTAGACACTTGAACGCAACGTGTTCACACAGCGGTTGATGCGACACTTAATATTGTGTCACAATAAATTTACCAATTACAGACACTCGTGTTCATACAGAGACATTCGATGTATAAACTGAGTGGACGATGTATAGTGTCGTAGTCTGAACCGGCCTTAACATTTGTGTGATGAGCACAATTGCTTGTTCTGTGCATAATAAAAATTTATATATAAGTATTACATAGTATGTACATAGTTCGGCGTCTATCCACGAAGAGAGAGATGAATATAGACGAAACACGTGACGTTTGTAAGAATACAGATATTTGGCACTTGGTACGCCCTGCCTACCCCGTTAGGAATCTGGCGTGATGGTATAATAATAATAAGTATAATATGTTTATATAAGCTGTCTATTCACTACAGTACAGGCTCGGCTCAGTTTGGGATAAAATAACTGTGAGTGACGGTTTCCCAAGAAATTATCATTATTATTAAAGTATGCAATCTAATAAATCCGATATTGTTCTAACGTTTGAGGCACACTGATGAATTTTAATACGACAATTTTTACATTAAAATTCTAACACGACAACTTTAAATATAATTCTAATGCACATTTATTACGACCACTCCGACAAATATGTTTGAACAAACAGCTCGGAACAGCTCCATTAGCATAGTGCGGTCTGTTTTGGCAAATTAATCCCCTTCGGTGGTTCACTACGTATTCACGGCGGTGATGCACACAACATGAGGCGACTTGTTCGAACGCAATGTAGCACTGTTACAACTCATAACAAGTTTCGTCGCGACCCATATACAAATGCATTATCAATATTGTCTAAAATGAAATTACTGTTATATACCTACACATATGTATGCAGTTTATCAGTTGTCTGGTCATCGTGTTACGGAAACGCCGTGTGTTTCAAGACATGTTTTATATTTCGTCCTTCCCGCTTCGGAGAATATATTATCCATTCGCCTCAGCCCTAGTTGGTTGCATGTAACAATAATGAAATACTTTCTTTACAGATGAGATTAATAACTCTTTAGATGCACAGAATGACATCTGCTGTAGTTCTCATTTGACTTCGTCCTCTGTTTCTTTCCAGGGTACTTTCCAAATATATTTAAGAGTTGCATTGACTTGGTTCTATGTGTACATCTTAAATCTACGAACATTTCCAAAGGATAAGTTACCTCCTAACTTGTAGGTATCTTACCATTTGGAGTAGGCATCTCTTGGGAAATTCATGTGCATTCATCTGCTAATTATAAATCGGAACAAATTGATCGAGAAATCATTGCTTAGCTGCATAAAGAAATTCGTATCAAGACTATAAGAAAATGTTGAATGCTTTATAATGCTTCTATCAATGTCCTTTTGCACAGCAATAATCTCTACTATCAATTTATACGACCAGATTTTCAGATGGACATACATATTATATACATATATATGTCATATTACATTCGCGTATGGAAAAGACGCCATTTTTATAAGCAAAAAAATAATAATTCTCCATAACATTGCCAAAAGGGCACAAGACATCGCGTGGAATTAATTTGTACACCATTCGCGAGGGCTGTAAATACTCGGTGTAGGAAGAATGAAAGAAAAAAAAATACCGGGATAATAATATAAAACACGCATCAGGAAGGAAGACGGAGCGATCACCATAATTGAACGCCGTTCAGGATGTTTATACCGAATTTATGATGGCAATTTATGCGTCGCTTGCCGCCTGATTTCATTTTTTTTTTTCGTCGACAATAATGTTCTCGCCCGTTCTACGAGCGTGCAATAGAACAATGTTCGACTAGACACAACTTTTGTAATACAATGTTTATAAAAAGAATTCAACTGGAACCTATAGATAAACCGTACCGTAACCTTGAACAACATATATTATTTATGACTTCGATAATAAATCAGTAAAAGGAGCAATTTTGCACAATATCACTTGGTAACGTCGACTTAATGCAAATATACGCTATGCAAATATATAAGACAAAAAGTATAATGTTTAAGTTTATTTATATACCATAATTACTATTAAGGAACTTGTCATACGAAGAAAACGTTACAGTAATAGGTGAACGGCACTGAAACACTGAATAATATAAAAGGAGTCCAATGTATGGGATGAAAGAGAGTTCTTATGTTACCGAAGGAGTAAGTCGAGAACGGAATTTCGTTTCAATTACGCGAGATTCGCAGCCGGGTATTCAAATAGCGAGCCGAGATCTGCACATTTATTTAATCCGTGTGTTTTCTGTCGCTACCTAATCCGGTTGATCCGGCTATCGTGTACGGGCATATACCCATGTAGGATACACGATAAAGGCCGTCGCTCATTTATAAACGTTCTTTATTAAAGCGCGCGTGTAAAACGCGGATTGAACTCACGTCTGAGGTATTTTCGGAGCGCTGACATGAAAATTTTCAAGATAGTCGTGAAAAGAGCTCTCCTTCACAACCGACAACGTTTGCGCAGTGTGTTCCGTGTGTCGTTTTACAACAACATGTCCATAGGCGTGATGACTTCTTACCGTCAACCCGTTACATTGTTTGCTAGGTTATAAGAGGGAAAAATAAAAACCCAGCACCCGTCAGCATTGCCTTTTCATTCGAAATCTCCCCGCTGGTAGTGGACGAGGGAGGAGGCAATTCGATGTAGGTTATATACTAGTAATGTATTATAATAATATAGGTCCATATAAGAAACCCCAAACGCACGAACACCGGCGGTGCGTTTCGTGTGTCGAGTTCATACGTGAGCGACGACCTTAATGCGGCTTTTAAGTGTGTACTATAGCCTGATACATTACTTCTTGCTTCCTTTGATACGATTGTCTATAACCATTAAAGGGTTTTAAGATAGCCTAAATCTTTTACACGTCAACGTGTTGTCGAGGCAGTAATCGTGTAATCTCTTGCTCAAAGCGAGGAAAGGGAAAATACGTTGAGGCGTTAAGATAACTGAAGTCTTAGTTTGAGCTATATATTATAGAGATATGAAACAAACCGATATTTCCTCGGTGACTATTAAAATATATAGAATTTACATATATGTAATATACAATATACGTAAGTAATATTTTAATGTAATAAGCAGGCCTATTTTACCCTAAATAGTTCGTAAATACTTCCATAGAATCGACTTAACCCTTAACATCAGACAGTATAAATATTTTGAACACGCAATTCATCGGTTTCTTTCGCTTTTATTCTTAATACAGAAAACGACCCTCCCACTGGAAATCGGTCAATATTTTTAAGAAGTATTTTGCAATTCTAAGTTTACACAATGCTCCCTTTTCTCGACCTTTGAAATTTTCCGTATAATATTTACAGTAATATTATTAAATAATATTTTTTCATCTGTATTCTATACTATTCGTGATTTTTCGTATGCTTCGAGTATACTAACCGATCACTGCAAACTGGTTTATGTTAGTTATTTATGACTTGTACAGATAACATACATATTTGTAACTAACGCTATTTAAGACGTAGGACTCATTTGAAGATAGTGCCACAGTCAGGTTCGATTCCCGATAGAATATTTATACTACATACTGCAGTTACTCGTAGTTTAACTATAAAACGTTGCATGTGTGTACAACTACAACTATAAGGAAAGCCTATTATGCATCTTTATAAACGCACCCGATAAGTAACTCCAATTTATACAGGTAATAAACCTAATTTTCTTATGTCACTGCCAATATATCAAACTGAATGGGGAACGGAATAAAGGTAGCGGAGAAACAACAATATAACTTAATACATCAACGTCGGAATACTGAAAGACTAAGCCTAAAAATTGATAGCTATTCTCCTCTTTTTTGGCTTTTGGCTTTAAAAGAAAATACGTCACCTCAGCGCTTTCATTATGCGCGGGCTTCGTTTATTTGTTAAAGGTCCAAATTGATGACAAATTTGCGACATGCTACGCCCATTATAATTATGTAAAGAATAAGAAGAATACATATGTACATACTATTCTGTTGGAACGTAAATTCCGCATAGATATATTTTCTATTTACTACGATACCTGTAATATTTAAATAACGTATTGGTATATGTATTAGTTATTTGTGAATTTGTGTGCAATTTTTGTTTTGGTTCTACCCTGTTTGGTTTTACAACTAGTGCCTGCGTAAGTTTTTAATCTATCAGTTTTCATAATTATACGGAATCTATCGAAAGCTATGTACATATATAAAAACTTACATAGAATATAAAAACTTTATCTGCGCGAGCGTCTACTCAATGAAACTATATTCTTCTTATACGTTACACGACTTCTCATCAATTTTTTAATGGTTTAGAATTTAGGACCATTATATGAAACTCTTCATATGAAAAATTTCGAAATTTATCAATGTAGACACAAATTTTATCGGTTCATCTGAAAATATTTTAACGCTCCGTCAGCGATATTGATGAAAAAGTATGGAGCATTCGTATTCGCTGAAATCTTAATTGGTACGAAAAGAAACCACGTAGAATTATGACGGACAATGCAAAGTAACCGTTACAATAGACACGTTCCACGGTTCCACCCCTTCCATTTCTTATCCCGGCCGCGGTCCGGGCAAACGGAAAATTACTTAACCCTCGGATCACGCCGCCCGTAACTTATTTAAATTTAATTTGTTACTCTCGAGCCAATATTTGGCATTGGCTCCTGGCAAGCCCAGTTAGCTGTGTACTTTGCTAAGCCGGGGCGGTTCGCCTGTTTATATTATTCCACTACGTTTCGTATTGTTACGAATTAATTGCCTATTTAACGATAATCCCTTGGCGGTTGGCCGCGACGTATATTATAGAAAAACATCTACATAAGCATTGTATAGAGACTGGTGACTGGCCTCGAGGTCGAGTGGTTAGAGACCCTGACTGCAAAACCAGAGGTCGTGAGTTCGATTCCCATCCACGACAAACATTTGTGTTATGAGAATATTTGTTCTTTTGGATTGGAAATTTGGAATCGGATAGCCGTATGTGGAATTGTCCTAACATATTATTAAGATATTAAGATAGTACGTAATACATATGTACATATGTATGTCCGCCTAAAGCCCTCTCACTATGAAAGGAGACCCGGTCCAGCAGTGGACCACTAACAGAATGGAACAAAAATATACATATTATGTCTTTTATATAATTTTCGGTTATGGTACTTTTTCGGTTATTATAGTATTGAATGGAATGGTCTTGTGTGAAATTGTCTCAATATTTATTATTAAAATTATCTCACTGGTTAAAACGTATCTCAGTGTGTATGATAATTCAATATATTGATGTTTACAGAAAAAAATACCAATAGGTCCTATATAATATTAAAGGGATTCGTTTCGAAAATAGTAGGTACTACTCTTTTCGTCAATTAATATTCATTTTAAATTGTGTTTCCACATCAAAAGAGACACAACACAATTGCGACTAGTCAGTGTTCGACGTTCGAATGTTCGACCGTCAAATTAAACTCGCCGGGAATGCAACGTGTTCCCACACCGAACTAATGAAGATAAAGAGTTGGCTAATGCTTTCGTAACGCTTGCGAAGGGAAAATAAAAGAGGGGGTAGGAGGAAAAAAATACTGTAAAGTAAAGCACGGCCCGCTAATTGGCCGAGCGATGTTCTACGGCAGATTTATTACTTAATTATTCAACCTTACATGCTTGGGAAGTTGGCGTAACTTTCGTTACTCTTCTGTTATATACCTACGTGGGGGTAGGCACCGTTTCATCTCGCCTTCTTGAACGAATTGAAATTCTTTTAACCGAGAACCTACTTGGATGCATCATTACCGGCGACTCTTTTCCCGATATCTTGAGATTATTCGAAACAAAAATTAATAGGCACTTTTTAGGCGAGTTTGCTATATCGTATGCTTAGATAGATTTTTCTTTTCACCCTTCCCTTTCCCAATGGTCCACTGCTGGACCGGGTTTCCTCTCATAGCGAGAAAGATTTAGACCATAGTCTACCACGCTGGCCAAATGCGCATTGGTAGACTTCGCACACCTCAGAAAATATTATACAAACCTATAACATCCCTAAGGTGTGCAGGTTTCCTCACGATGTTTTCCTTCACCGTTTTAGCAAGTGATATTGCGTGACGACAGGTGCGTGCCCGAGGATCGAACCCAGACCCTCCGGAGTGAGAGGGTGAATTTCAAACTACTAGGCTATCACTGCTTGCTGCTTAGAAAGATTAGATAAACTTAATAACAAAATATCATATAACGCTTTAGTATCTTTAGTCGTTAGCCGTTGTCGTTCTGAAGCGTGTGTTGTGAATGTAAACTATTAAATTTCAATGCACGTATGAAGCGAGATATTAATTAGCTCGCGTGGCGATTACGCGGAATTAATTAGTTAATCCAATATGTATTTAGCGACGGGTCCTTCGGACGATTAAGTCTAATGATTTTGTGATTGAAAATTTTCGAATACGGAAATTACATTTCCGGCAAAGGTACCTTTTAATGGTGTAATAAGGTACGTGGTTAGCGATGACGTCGTATTGGTTTAAGCTTCAGATGTAATCCGGGGGTTTGGCGATCAAATCTCAATCGCAAAAGTTTTTAACACTAATTAGTGATCAATGTTGACATAATAATAAAAATGCGACAATTTTGTATTGTAGGTACTTGTACTGTCTTGTATTTACAAAGACAAAAGACAAAAGACAAAAGACATTTATTTGCACAAATATGGGTACA
>DWQT01004990.1:0-10694 GCA_018244895.1 Myscelus amystis hages
AAATAAACCCTAGTATTATCTAGGATGATGAATTGTATTTAAAGTCCGCCACGCAAGCCTGTGATCACCGCGACGTCACTGCCCATTAGTCAGGCGGTAGAGGCGATGTCTCATCCCACAGTTTAGACGCTAATCGCTCTACAATTATTGTGCGTTACGACCGCTCTCGCTCCACCGGTCGGCGCACGTTTAATTGACAGTGCGACCTTCTTTTCATGCACAGCAGGTGATGCATCACGAGGATTTTTCTTCGATGCCGTGATTAAGTTTTTGCGCGAGTATTTACTATTCTCGTTGAAGTGTTTTCAACGTTATTGCGCGCACCTTGCGCGTTGACAATGGAAGGAGCCCGAGGACACCTCTGAGTGCGCGTCCTCCGAGGCGCGGGGCGCGCCGCGCGCGTCCGTTTAGTCGCACCTCGCAGTCAATACATTTATCATTTACACGGGTCCGTGACGTGATTCAAAATGAAACATTCCGGAAAATTTTATTAGTTATTGCCGAGATTACGGAATGGCAACTGAATCGACTATGAATTAATATATTTTCGAGAAAAACTTAATTCGTGTGTGGCCCTAAACAGTCCTCTATCTCGCAGTGAACGTTTCATTAAAATCAGCTACATTCTTCTGAAAATTACCCCTGAAAAACAAGCGGACGGACTTTTTGTAGCGTCGTTTTTTTCTATTAACCTATAATACTCTATTTATTAAAAAAAACACTTCAAAATTACAGATAGACACTTATATTTTATTTACATACGAGTATGTGTACCTACGTATAGAGACTGTACAATATTTAAACTAGGTCGCTATATAATATTGAAGAACATGCAACGAGATGATAGATAGGTATATGTCCTGGGTTCCTGGGCTCCCCCCCGTGTAAGTTTATAAGGTGGCCCATATCGATCCCCATATCCCCAATATCCCCATATCGGTGACCCACATCACACAAACATCTCTGCGCTTGCGATATGCAACTACCTGGGCGGCCGCGTCATATCAAACATAAACAAACGATAAGCTATTATTTTCGTCTGTGACTGCTATTGTTTGGCGCGCACGTGTGACGTCACAGCGTGATCGTGACAAAAAAACATGCCCACTGACAATCCGTTATCGCGGCGCGACGCTGCCGGGCGGCCGCTCTCTAGCACAATAACACGCGGCTCACATTGAATGGATGTAAACACGTTGTGTGCTTCTAGAATGTATTTATCAACGCTTATGGAAATAAACCGGGATCGCACGGCTCATTGATCGATCGGTTTCACTATCTTGAGATATGTGCGGGGCGTTCGTTGCTCGGTGGTGCATGCGCGCTAATCATTCGAGCGATTGCTTCGATTCCCTAGCTCCGTGCTGGCTCATTTGAGATCGGCGGTCTCACAATATCTTATAACCTTACTTGGGGGAGCCCAGTAATCCAGTACATCTATCTATCACCTCGTCCAATGTTATCGTGCCCGTGTATTGAAGACAGCAATAACATTGTACGGAAAACAAACATCAATTCGTTTTATCATCTGGTACATTCGTGCTTTTGTAGGCCTCAGTTCTGGTAATATTTTATCTGTACGTCATTTATCTGTGAAAATAATTTCGTAGGGAATTCGGATTTTTGTAACTAACCTCTACGAGAATGAAGGTATTGAGTTTCATATAACAATTATCAATGATGATTTTTCATGAGAGCCGAATGAATGGAATTGTTGATTGGTGGCCATTGTTAGCCATTATATCGATTATGTGCCATGAAGTGTAACAATAAAAAAACAATAAATTAGTACTATAAATCTAATTGCATTTCTCAAATTAGTACGCCGAAAGGCAAAATATCGATTGAACTAGTAATTCTGTAAAATATTGAAATGTGCCCATATTAAATTTGTGCACATAATCGCGTTTTACGTCTGTTTTTGTCTTCAGGAATGTACGTTATAAAGACAAACTGAGAACCTATTTTATGAAGTGGTTAATAAAGCCATTAAAGTTATCGACGTGTGCATGCGAGTGTCGCGAGCCCTGGCCTTGAACAGGAGTGGTGCCAGTACCTACAGTACAGAGGGAAGTAAACAAAACGGTGAACGTACCGTTATCGCACGTAGGATGATTTATTTGTTCTGCGTGCCAGCCGTCGGACGCACAGACGGAGTGACCGACACGGCGCGTGTGATTGCATCCGCAACATAATACACACATCTCAACATGTGTATGAATAGTTTTCTATCTCCCTTCTTTCTTTCAATGTGTTTCAATATTAATTGAGGAGCTGAATTTAATAGAACGGCGACAACAAACAGTATTGGAATACTCGAAAAACTTTGTAATCGTTTCAAAGAAAACTGAACGAGATCTATTCGTGTAAGTAGCTTTGTAAATCGAAGTTATGTGCAACATTTGTCCTGCTTCTGAATAAATGCGACCTCGTTTGTGCTCCATCCATTTTTCATGCCCCCGCTTCTGGCTACCGATACATGTGCACGGTGAAAATACGCATTATATATCGAGTCTCTCATTACATATTCAGTTTGTCAGTTTCCAACAATGGTTGTTTGGCTGGATGAGATCGCCGTTGTATGATAACGCAGCCACTTGTACCGAAATGTACTGATATTTACTGTTTAATGTGTTACTCTGTTGTACAATAGAGGTATTTTGTATTGTATTATTATCTTGAGCACTAAACTTATGTAATATTAAAATACATATTTGCTTCTTTATATAATGTTAATATGTTTCCCGTTTTAACAGAACAATAGTGTATCCAATTATTTTAATTAGTATCTCGCCTTTCAAACAAGGCAACACTCCGAACGACGAATATATTCAGGTTTTATTACTCTTTGCATACGCTAACAGTCGACTGGCAGTTGCTCACCCACGCTACCCTACAGCATATGTCATTACAACGGAGTATAATGTTAAAATCCACAGTAAACATTGTCGACATACGCCGCGATTGTTTTCTCCGCTTTCCGCGGGAAAACTACTCGAAGTTGTGAGTTTTTCAGATCATATTTGTTAAATTAAAACAGAAACTGTTCTATTCAGTATAAGGTATATTATACATTCAATAAAGGATATACATTTATTATCGAAAAGCAAACAGCGAACGCATATTTAAAGGACGAAATCGAACAAAGTTTAGAATATTCGAGGTCACGTTTTAAACGATGATTAATAATTAATTCAACAACATGGTCTTAGACAGGAAAAAACAAAGACAATTCTCTGAAAGCCACCAGGATTACGGCGAGGGCGCTCTTATCGCGAGCGCTGATGCATTTTTATTTTCACGTAATGTCTGTAAATGAAAATGACGTGTGCTTGTAATTCGACGGTGGATTGAGTTTATCGAAAATAAAGATTAAAAATAATTAATATGACATTGCACAAAAGGTGTGACGAGGGAATAACCTGTTTGGATAAACAATATAGGTGGATATCTGTTGATGATCGGAGTGTGAACGCTGCAACAAATTGATTTGCATTAAAGAGATACAATCTTAATTGGTATTGTACAACACGATCGCGGGTAGATCCACTGTCTCGATTTGAAATATATATTTTTGGATTTCCTTCAAGTAACAATATCATCGGCCTAAATCCCTCTCACTATGAGAGGAGACCCGATCCAACAGTGATCTACTAAAAGGGTGAAAAAAACCACAATACTTCACACACACTTCACACAATACTTAAACTTCAATCGAAGAGCTTTAATTGAATAATTGAACGTATGTAATTTATTATGATCGCAACTTGTCCGGTAGAACGAGACGACTGTACAAGAGGGAGATCATGGCGTCCGACGCGGATGCAATACCGCAGGAGATGGCATCAACCGGGAGCTTGCGAACAGTGCAGCGGCGAGCACTGAATTATGCACGAGCTACGTCTAGCCTTTCTCGGTAATAATAACACTGGTACTTCTTTATATTCAGAAACAAATACACTAGAATAATCAGACGTCACACTGTACAGTATAGATTACGTGTATTTCAATTTCTCTTTTTAGTTGAGTGTCATACATTTACGTAATGAAACTAGCAGATAGCCTAAAACAACATTGTTGACAACATTAAATTGCTAACGTACTTAAGGAATTAATGTAGGCATGAACCGCAGGGTACAGCATCGGAAAAGGATATTTGAAACTATTTGCCAGAAATATCAATAGAGCACGTTGCCGATATAAATTCTGCGACATGTCCAAATCTCAGTTTCATTACAATGGTAACTGTAATACGTTAAGTAACGGCTTAGAATGTAGAGCGTAAGATAAATAAGTCTAGTAAAACCGAGTGCGCGTAATAGCAATTAGTGCTTTAATTATCTAGCGCCCGCGATGGATTCCCGCGGCGTCAAAATACGAAATTCGAAAACGTACATCTGGATATTTTTAGTAACGGCGCGGTGTTGTGAAACGATGCGACGGCTTTATTCGCAAAAACAAAATAAAATTCGAGATGAAAAATAATTCACACTTTTGCAATCGGACTCGCACACCCAACTCTTTCATTTTGTATGCGATACAGGATTTTAGGTATTTTCTAGCTTCAATGAAATGAAACTATACAAGAACTCGTCTAGATATACTAGTGTGTTAACAGTTCACCTATTACATTAGATGGCCCGCTAGCCCAGTACGTTAGAGCACCGATATAAACAAATTATTACATTCGATTCTGATACGGTTATCCGAACACTGTCTACGTATCAGTAAAGCTTACGTATTTATTTTTCACTTCATATCATCAGTATACATACGTTCAGTTCAACATTGATATTCTCCGGTATTTGCACTAGAATCTATACCATCAACGCCTTGCCAACGAGCTGCTAACAATAGACCGAATGGTACAACTTTGTCACGCACCAGGGCCGGCACAGGTGTGTTCCTGCCAACTGAATGCGGACTACAGACTTATAGACCCGCCGTGAAAGCCTCCGATAAATAATGAACGAGAACCCGATATATCCAAGTATCTAAGTGCAGTGGAATCATTGATCAGGATATACCAAATATTTTGGCGCCACTTAGCTGAAGGCCGTTTCACGCGACGTTTAGCTGAACAAAGCCTCCGCAATCCGAGCGTGTTCTAATTACCGGACAAAAGAAAAAATACAGGTTATAGACACATTATAATATTAAATATCACTCACTGTAACGTTGAAGACCGCACCGGAAGGGGACCTACACCGACCAGAGATCAGAGGTGGCTTTAGAGTGTTACATTATGAGTGGACACTCGTGTCGAAAAGTGTTAAAATAAAAAAAATTGGCAAAAAAATATGTGCACGTTTCCAGCACGCCCGCAGCATGCTCAGCGTGTATTATTCGCACGCGGCGTCGCGGCGCGGACGTGCCGCCATTCGATGTACAAACGCACCACTTGTGTATCATTTGAATTGTTTATGTGTATTCGCGGGTATGATTGTGTATTCAAGGCAAGCAGTGCGGCGTGTTTGTGTATATACACACTGACAATGTTACTTAACCGCCGGTTACGTTACTCGCCTGTTATTTTTTATATTTCAAGTGACAGAAAGAGTAAATTGTGATATTTGGTCGCAACGCTTGATATGACTGGCAGCTGTCACCACGTAACGAAATTTAGATTTTATGCTCATATTTTGAACCTGGTTGTCGAAATAAAGTCGTCACTTCAAATCTCATCCAAGACAAATGTTTGTGCTATAATCAAGAATATTTGTTTTATGTTTTAGATGTAAAATTATCTAATACGGCATCAGATCACTATGGTAGCGTTAGTATTTGGTCAGTTTAGGCTCATGTGACCTTGTACGAAGCTATTCCGAGATATTATTGTTACAATTATTGAATCATAATTTACTACCCGAATAGTCTACGAACAAGCAGTGAGCCCAAATTTAATCCTACGCCAACAGGAGTCTTCGATAGATACAATGGATAAGATCCCCCATTTACTTATGTTTCATTGTTGGAAAAGGGCACTCAATAACATTCGGTAAGTACCGGTGTCTCGGGCAGTGGGCGCCCGCTCGACGTGTCTGTTTGCTGGCCGGACACAATACGGGGTGCTTCAATTGATACTGTATTTATAGTACACAGAGTAGACGTCAACTTTAATGTGGCAGAGAAAAGAAAATGGCGTTCGTTCATCCAGATTTTATTCTCGGGAACGTCTTGAGAGAGAGAGAGAGAGAGAGAGAGAGAGATGTCAAAAATTCGAACCAACAATGGTCCTGCTACAAATGGACATTTATACTTTCACTCGTCTATGAAATTTAGCATGCATGTAATAATAACATTTTTTATTACAATCATTTCGGATCATATGTTATGGTGACGTAGTCAATTTACTTAAAATTGAAATTATTAGAAATTAATTTAAGTTAATCGTATCCTATACATCCCGTAACACGGTTAATACGTGGGATATTCAATAGGATAGGATAGGATAGGATCGAGTCCCCAGCGCGACCCCAGCGCGACGCCAGCGCGACGCCAGCGCGCCGTGCGCGCGCGAGCAGTGCGTCTTAGATTCGTTTCGCGCGTCGCCGCTCGCTCGCCCTGAGCGGCCGCGGCTCCCGGCCTCCGCCGCCCAGCGCGGACATTAGCATTGCCGGCTTTTTGAAAACGTCACCTACGAACGAGTCAACGTTGTTTTACACGGTAAGGCGGTACGCGTGTCACAAATAGTACCTAATGTAAATAGAAAATTAATATGCCAGCTTCATTTATGTAGGTGCAAGCTTCTGTTTTGGAAATAACAGGTTATTGATATAAGAATTTTCCAAACACATAAATAAATATTCCCAAAAAAACAATATTAACTGTACAGAGATAAACTTTTAATTCACTCCAGGCATTCCTTATGAATGGACAAAGTTAAATTTCGTTCCATATTCAAATCGGTGCTCAATCCTTTCGCAATCTCCATTCGAAATATAAATTATTATGTTTCATTGAAAACTTGTATTTTTATTCCCCGTGCAATAAAAAACATTTCATTCAGAAAAGTGGCAGCCCTAGTCTCGGTACAGTCAATACGCGATAATACTGGAGAGTACTCTACCACGACAGTTCTTTGTGACGAACCAATATAATAGAATATCTATATCAAACAATAACAAAACATTTACAAGGCGCATTATTGTCGACAAGAAAGTTGCCAGTCATCGGTGAAATGTTGGGCCATTTTAGTACAAGGAAAACAACACAGTCATGTTTTTTCTGATTGGGAAATACTTTTACTTAGCTTATTTATTTATTAGTTTACGCATCCCGCCTGGCCTGTAAGTAACGGGCGGTATGTGGGACGCGCTGCCACCGGAGCCGGAATACGAACTGAAACCAAACGGTACATGCTACCGTGTCCCTCGGACAGGAAGACGACCGATTGACGACCGGAATCACAATAAATCATTTTCAATCCGACTTGTATTACCATAAAAATCCAAAGAAACATTTTGTTATTCATGTTACAACTTATGTAATAACTATAACTATTTTTAACCGAATGCCCTGTTAACATATTGAAAAACATGTTTTTCAAATCCAATTAGGAAATTGTACGACATAAAAAAATGTTTTTTGTTAATCATAAATATACAGTATCGACACACACACACCCTCATAAATACGGGAATACATCCATAATATTTTAGTAAGCCACTCATACCACAGGAGCTCTATGTATGAAAGCCATAACTCACATTTATGAACTTTAGCGATTACTTATATTGTGTAACAACTGTCTGCAGTCAAGAAGCAATGTGGTACACGGCGATGACAACAGTGACGTGCGACGGCGCGGCCCGTGTCGGCGCGCCGGGTGCGCGCTGCGGACGCACTGGACGTCTGACATCCGGTGCGACATCAACACAAGCACTGTTACCGACTAGTAATAATATACACTATGGAGACTGTATACTTTCATGTGAAGCCACCTTGAAGTGAAAACATCTGTAACGGACCTCTTCATTGAGGACTGAGACGGTGGAACCTGGTGCAGATGAGCAGCGCCACCCGCGGCCCGCAGACGGTCACGAAAATTGTTTTAATTACAACCGCTTCAGGAGAGCTAGGATGGATAATAATCAATGGATGGATAGTTAATGGATGGATAAGGACCGTTATGACACCCAATGTTTGAGATGTTGATTAGTTGTGGTCCACCCACAACTCTCGTCGAGAAGACAGCTAGTTACAAAAAGGGGAAGTACCATATTATTACTCGTATATCTCGATCATTAGCTGCAGCGACGTTCCCTGAGGTCAGCGTTTACAATGTTCCAGGCCGCCTGGAAACCTTTAATTTTGATAGAACGTGGGTCGTGAATAGAAGTTATAGGAATATCATTACTGGTTGCCTCGTTTTCGGAGCGAACAGTCTCGAATACAATCTAATCACATGTATACATTTCTCAAAAGTTAAACACAATACATACATTCAATTTCCAACTTTATTCTCATACAAATAAGACTGTCGGATCTGTCGTTGATATATCGTAACAATGCGACGCCAACCGGTACCTCGGTAATCACAATATTTGTAGTTAATACGTATTTATTAACAACGTTATCGTCGATGTGTTTGTTGGCTTTTGTAAATGCGCATTAAAATGTATCATAATGGTTTTCCTCTCTCCTCGACGCACGCACAATATGCAATTCATCGGTTAGCACGTCCATTGAATTGAATTGAATCAGATAATCTCTGAATAAATATCAATTAAAAGAAAATAATATCTATTCTTCTCAAATCAAATATATGACAAAACTTCTACAGTAGGTACTCCAGTATGAATACCAATACAGTTTTTTAAATATTGTTTTAAATACTTAAAAGTCATATGATTATTTAACCACGTTTTTTTCCTTGACTTTTATTGCATTAATTTGTATTGTATAATGGTCAAATCATTGCGATTGAAAATAATTTGAAATATACAAATAGTGCTTTTTCATTGAAAATCAATAACAGATCTTGCAGGATAATTGCATAATTACTGATTGTATAATTAGTCATTGACTAGCCGATGATCTAAGCACAAGCTCAATGCGTATATTAAATCCGAATCGACAGAGAACAGGGAGCTGCTTGTTAACGAGTACTTTTATGTTTTCCTGTTACATACAATCGTCCCTTTTACATAAAACAGTTTATTGTGGAATGTTCGCTGCCATTTGCACGTACGCAGATTACACTGTGGCTGCAGCCGATGTATCCCACCACTGGGCACGGGTCTTTGCCGTGAACTCGGCAACCCTGAGGCGTATTCTACCGCGCTGCACCACTGTGGATAAATGGTGATACAAGTGCGTGTTTAACACGTCTGACTGACGATTTTAAACCTGGTCTGTCTCCCAAAGATCCCAAATTATATATACCGAGTTCTACCCCCACCCCCTCTTTGGCGATGCATGTTGACTGTAACCCAGTAGAAGAGGCAAGGTTTCCAAGACCGTAGCCGATAGAACTCCTTCAATCACCGTCTCCCTGAGATAATGCGATTCAAAATATGTAATAAGAAAATGAAAACTCACCTAATCCTTCTCTAGGGAGAGATCTACACGCCTACAATTTGTATATAGCCGGAGAGGAAAAGAAATATGAACGGAGTTAGTGATCGCGAGTCGCGAAGTAACTTTAACGGTACATACCTGGAACAAAGTAAGAGAAAAATATGAGACAATCATGTACAAAAACAAAAAATATATATATTATTAGAAAAATAGCCTACAAAAAACGGGAACCACCAGGAAACCGCTCTGGTTTGATGCGAGAGCCGAATATCGCACAAGCACTCTAGGACTCTTGTGATTAGACTGATAACGAGCCAAAAGTCTGGCATTTACATAATATCAGCATAACAGGTTTAGAAAGTACTAACGCCACGCAGTGTTTGTAACCATAATCTTTCATTTTGTACAGGGCGTAGCATTGGTGTAAAAAAATTACGTACCTACACTATTTATGACGTGGTTTGCAAATCGCAACGACATAGACATGAAAACGCCTAAGTTATGCGACCTGCTGTTTATATGGCTCAAGAGAGAGTATGCTTAATCTTTTCTTATTGCGTTGCGGTCGACGGAGGCCGGTGCACGCCAACATTAAAACACTACGACCGATGCCAGCCGCCCGGCCATATTGAGATAACCATTCCCAATATCCGCCCAAATTCACTATAGGAGAGGCAACTGTTTTGAGAATACTTAATTTGCCCTCGGTTCGAGTTGCAAATATTTACCAGTTTGCTTTACAAATTTACATAGTAAGTTAGTGTTTGACCAAATCGTACGGTGTAGGGCATCCGTCGGTCGGTTCGTTCAGGGCGACAGAGGTATGATTTAAGTAAGGGCGAATTGTAACAATGTACACAATAATACATATTAAATATACTCGTATATATTTATGTCCGCTGTTTCTATGTAAAATTATACACATAATATTTATGTAATTGACCAGGCAAACGTTGTTTTACTATATACATTATTTTGCCGTTGTCGCAATATTTTTTATTGCTGCTCCTCGCCTATTCGTCTTAGCGTGATGTTATATAGCCTTCCTCGATAAATGATCTATCTAACACTGAAAGAATGTTTCAAATCGGACGAATATTTCCTGAGATTAGCGCGTTCCAACAATCAAACAAACTCTTCAGGTTTATATTATTAGTATAAATGTACTGTAA
>DWQT01004991.1:0-10693 GCA_018244895.1 Myscelus amystis hages
ATTATTTTTTTTTACTATTTTATTTTTCAATTCAGTTCCATTTTTCAATATCTTAATAAATATATTTTGGCTTTCAATGTTGCATGGTATATCAGATGGGTGATGCTGAAGAACGTGCACCTGGCGCCAGTGTGGCTGGTGCAGCTGGAGAAGAAGCTGCACTCGCTGCAGCCGCACCCGGCCTTCCGGCTGTTCCTCACCACCGAGATCAGCCCCAAGCTGCCCGTCAACCTGCTGCGCGCCGGCCGCGTGCTCGTGTTCGAGCCGCCGCCCGGCATCCGCGCCAACCTGCTGCGCACCTTCGCCACCGTGCGTTACCTCCCACTCGACGCATTCACGATTACACGTACATGCAACACACACAACACATACACACAACACTCACACGCATACACACAACACTCCACACACTTACACTCTTTACAGGATTAATATCCGCTAATAAGTGTTTTGCTCTGTGAAATATTTATTTGTAAAGATAACCACCAACTCATAATAAAGCGAATATATTCTATCCATATAGGTACCGGCGGCCCGCATGATGAAACAGCCCTCGGAACGTGCAAGACTATACTTCTTACTCGCCTGGTTCCACGGTAAAAATTAACTATAACCTGCCTCGTATAAAGGCTGAATTACTGAATGAATTCTAACTGCTTTTCTCTTTTTATATACAGGCATTGTACAGGAGCGTCTTCGCTACGTGCCCTTGGGCTGGGCCAAGTATTACGAGTTCAACGAGTCCGACCTGCGCGTCGCGTGCGACACGCTGGACACGTGGATCGACGCTACTGCCATGGTTCGTACAACGCTACTTTATGTTATTATGTTAGGAATTCTTATTTGCGAGCAGATGTTTTGGAGGATTTCCCGATTCAAGACGTTTACCCCGTGAAGTGGGCACATAGGCAGCTATTGTTGTTTTGTTGTTCAACCGAAATATTATGCCACAAATTTCAAATCGTCTGTCAATGATAGCTTATGTACTTTTACCCAATTTTTTTAAGTAACCAAAAGATTAAGATAAAGGGCATCGCCCGTAAAATCGCTTCCCGGCGATGATAGATCCGTGTTCCCGCCGCAGGGCCGCACCAACCTGCCGCCGGAGAAGGTCCCGTGGGAGGCGCTGGTGACGCTGCTGTCGCAGTGCATCTACGGCGGCAAGATCGACAACGTGTTCGACCAGCGCCTGCTGCACTCGTTCCTGTGCAAGCTGTTCACGCCGCGCTCCTTCGAGGCGGACTTCGCGCTCGTCGCCAACGTCGACGGGGTACGCGCGCCTTGCGCATTTATGCTTTACAAAAATATATTGAACTAGCCGTCCCCGCAAACGTTGCTTTGCCATATAAATGATTTTGCGGTTGTCGCAATATTTTTTATTGCTGCTCTTCTCCTATTCATCTTAGCGTAATGTTATATACCCTTCCTCGATAAATGAGCTATCTAACACTGAAAGAATTTTTCAAATCGGACCAATATTTCCTGAGATCAGCGCGTTCAAACAATCAAACAAACTCTTCAGCTCTATATTATTAGTATAGATATTAATTTCCATTTGTTCTGCAGTGGTGGCAGCTCCCCGTCGTACATCTACCGGCTGCTCTCCGAGTTATATGATCCCAGCGACTGCCAGATATAAAATACTACAGAATTATATGAAAATAAAAAATTAACGCAAAGATAGGAGTTTCATATTTGGACTATTTAAGTTTTATTACAGTACCTAAGTATGTATGACTAGGTATTATAATGTACATGGTGTGGAAAGTGAAGGTGTGTATCGAAGTATATCAACTAAGATGTATCAACACAAATATCTATGAACAATCAGCCTCTAATACTGACTAAGCATATTTTTGTCATACAATAAACATTTTAAACAAGCTTTTATTTTGTCGTATTTTTCATTGACCACTTTTCTGGTTTTTACAACAAGCAGCCAGCAGAAAATTTTGAGCAGGTACTTGTATTTTGATTTTGAAGACAAATAGCGAATGGAAAACTTTGTCGAAACAAAAGTTGACAAACACTTATTCCACGAAGAGCACAGTTTATTTGCAAAGAGAAGGCGAATCGGGCCCTAAGCAAGCATGAGTGAATAGCGACCATTAGTGACAAAGCGGTTATCTGTTGTCGGACAAACGGCTTTATTTATTTAGCTTATCTTTGAGCAATCAAGCGCCTGGCTCGCTCCACTCCTTATGATATATAACTGAATGATTGAGTATGAAATATAACTAACTATGTAAGTATTATAGTACGGATATTTTAATACCATCCGTCATATTAGGCCTATGAGTGGATGCAACTTATTTTATTTTATACTGTTGAGTTTCGGAAATGAAAAGATCATAATAATTTTGTTGCTTGGATATACGTGGCGAAGAATAAAAATATAAAGCACGTGATTGTCATTACTGGAACGTTTGATATCTTGACAATCGTTTCGAGATCTGACATAAAGAAGCCATGAGTTTACCCGCCTTACAAGTTTTTAGAATGTTTTTTTAGTATATATGCTGCTTTATTCTATCAGTTTAGAGCAGTCCATCTTTAAACACATATAAAACTTCAAATATTTTATGAAATAACGCTCGTCGTAATAATGTTGTCTGTCATTTTTTCAAAACTTATTTTTTCATTTTACATTTTTTTCATTTTACATTTTACATTTTTTTCAAAATTTTATGTGTACCGCAGCTGGGGGATCTCCTCAGTCTCTACCTATCGCTATGGGAAATAGGCCTAGATAGATAGTTTTGTATACCGTACCGCACAGATAGACAGATTTTGATATTCCACTGCGGTACACGGATCTCTTCTTATAGTAAAACGGAATTTTAATTGTAAGTTATTATCTAAGAAAATCGAAGTCAAAAGCTGTATTAAATTTGTCAAAAGCCATTTAAACAAAATCATTACCTACCATAAATCTGTCTGCTTTCTATAATTTACCAATATTACATTTATTAATGATAATATTAGGACTGTAAGCCAAATGCTGTAAAAAATAAGAAGAAAAAGTTTACAACTGCTATTTATGGAACAGCAAAAAATTAAGGGTCCGCATCTAGGCTCATTTTGGACCTGGAGGTAAGTAGAATTTGAAAAACATTATAGTTGGTACTAGTGATTTAATATCTTAGTAGAGTCAAATCTTATTTGGTGTTTGTCCAACAAACTTCAATTTAGATACGTTTTTGGAAAGAAAGTGTAGATTTTTATAAGCTAAGAGAACTTTGTGTGAATTTGTTCCTCTTTTTAAATTATGTACATTGAACTGTTATTACAATAGTTTGTACATTATAATCAAAGTAATACAATCGGTTTCAAAAGTTAATATTTATCCTTTGGGTAACTTTTTGTCTCTTACCTACTAAATTGAAGAAGTCCGTTCCCGCCATTTTACCACTCGTAAAATTTTCCATAGATTTGTTGAATTAAGCTTTATTCCTATACGTCCATAGCATCCTTTTGTTCGTAGGTAATTTTATGTGATAGAAAGAGAACGCAATATAGTACCCCACGCGTGTGTGAACGGCATGGAACACAAGTGTTGCTGTCTCTTTTATTTATAAGTGATAACTCAGTAAACTGTAGTACTATAACCGCGCTATCTCTGTCTCTAAATTAGTATCGTATCCGTGTTGATAGGAGGGTGTAGTGTACCTGCTAGCATTTGAAACGTGATTGTTTATTTTTGTGACGGAACAATATTTTACGAGTTTGAAGTATGGAGCTGACATAAACTGGTCGTAATATTGTGATATGACGGATGCTGTAGTGTAATATTTGAACTGATTGATTTGTTCGTCTTCAAGATGATTTTGGAGTGTATATTTTGGACAGTTTTTAGCCTGAGTTACACTGTGGAGGCGGGAACGTACGGTGACCAGTGCGACTGGACTGGCAGGTACTTATTTTATGTTTTTTTTATTATATTGCTACAAAATGTTTTTGTATATTCATTATTCATTGTTTTTACATGAGTATTGAATACATTATTACACTGATTACCGTCCACTAATGTACAACTTACTTATTGGACCTAATTATAAAATCTACATACAGTTTTCATCGAACATTTATTTAAAAAATTATTGAATGACTGACATTAAGTTAAGTAGGTAGCTAGTAGCTACATACCTGTAATTTTATTCTAAGGTACACTCAAATATTTAAGTATTTAATATTAACTTATTAATTATTGGCGCGAAATCTTACCGTTATCTTGAAAATTTATATTAAACGTAAGCTATAAATAAATGTGTAGAGTATAAGTGTGGAGTGTAGGAGTGTAGGAGATAAGAGTCAATATGCTGTGCAGGTATGATATCTTACTAAGTTTTTTACTTAATGACTTATGGGATCTTACTCGCACCTCGATGGATCTTCGTGATAAAAATAATATTTTTCGCTAAATAGGTACAACTATGGTAACAGCTTTTGTGAATTGATAGCTCCGATAGACGCTTCCCTAAACACAGGGCAACTGCTTCTATCCTGTAAATTACGTACTAAATTATTAAGTTGTCAATATCGTTTTAAAAAAATCTTGAAAAACATTTTATTAAACTTCTTAGTATTTACAATTTTTTCCCAGCAAAACTGTTCAGAATTGTCTTATTAAGATGCATTTATAAAACAATCTCAATACCGAAACCCAAATCGCATTGGCGAATAGAATTTTGCAATTATTGGTTTCAATTAGGCTCGAACACAATTGAATATTACCGCTCTACGAGTACAATTATACATAGAAATATCTATAATCTAAGCATATAAAGATTCCTACTTCAATAGGTGGATAGATAAATTTTCACGTACTTACTTAATCTAAGTAGATGTTAAATAAAGAAGAATATTGCGTCTCAGAAATAATCTTTCTGATGACTTAAAAATCTATTTAGAATCCGATTTCATATAAGAATGGCCTATAAGGCCTTACATTCTAAAGCTTTAATGTAACAAGTTGTAATTACATTGAAAATGTCAATATTCCGTTTTGAATCGAATGTCTATATAAAACATAAATTAGCTCAAACTAAGAGACATAATGAAAGAAAAACTATTATTGTTCATAATACACAGCACTGATCGATGTTTGCTTAGAAAACATAACACGACGTAAAACAGACCTTATTCAGTTAAGACTCATTTGAATACAATTTTATTTTTACTAGCATTCTTGCGACTAGTTCCTGATGCGAATTAAACACAAGGCCTGTGGTTTTATTCCGTCTCAATGCGTTTATCTCGAGTAGATACTAGATATTACTGAACAGTGTAGGTAAACTACGTTATTAACTCGATCTGTTCTGGGTGTCCGCGCGGTTTCCATTATAATTAGTTACTATCGCAATTGCTCATTCGAACATTCCAGAATTATGTTACTGGCTACCGACAAATGAAAAAACAAAAGAGCAGCGTACTTTGTCATTATTTTGTGGACATATGTATTTTGTTTCCAGTACCTGCTACTTCAGACTAGTATGTCGTACAACTTTTATGTAAATTATTTATATCTACCCTACACCTTAGTAACAATGGCTGCATAAAAAAAAAAACATTTTATAGATATTCGAAAGTGCATATTTCACAATCTCATGCTTAAATTTTTGTAGTGCAACAACACAGTATTTAAATAATCAAACGATGCATATTTATAGATAATAAAAAAATCGTAATTGGAATCTTACAACATTCCGATTTCTTAATACGATCCTGACCGGAGGCGAAGTTCGTAACAGCGATTCGGCCGGCAATTTGTGGCGTCTGCAATCGGTGCGTGTGCGAAATTATTGCCATCAAATTGATGTAAATTATTCATTTGCTAACGGACCATAGTGACCAGATATGAAATTATTTTAAATATACAGTTTTGTATCTGTATAGAGCTTCATTAAACCGCTTTCGTTTTTACCTTTTCTCACCTTTCTGATCACTCTTACTTCGCGAAAAGGCAATTTTATTTGTGTGTTAATTAAAATGTAAGTGCCTTTGTCCTGCTACGTGTCTGTGGCATGACAAGAAAAGCATCTACGAAAATATAAAGAAAAATGCCCTAAACAGTACATAAATGAAGTTTCAAGGAAGATATTGAATACTTTCAATGCGAATTGAATTGACTAATTCATATTTAAGTATGTTGTATAAAAATGTCGTTTGGAGAATATAACTCACATTTCAGATGTAGTATTATATTTTCTGAACTACAATTATAACTTAGCAGCATAAGGAAAATAACTGAAATTTGTCGATCAATATCTGGTATGTACATTATGTTATCAACTAAAATTCATATTCCCGATTATGCAATCAAATAAACTCATATTCACGATTGCATAATCGTGAATAAATATGAATTTTAGTTGATAACTTAACAAAATTCCAATAACTACTAGTATTTAATGCCGTTTTCAATACATACATATATACTCTCTGAGATCACATTGCCATACGTGCCTCTGTCCACCAATGATTTAGCAGTGTCACATTTGTATGTATCGAGGACGAAATTTTAAATTAAACTCTTGATCATATGCTAAGATGTTATCAATAACATGTGTCATTTTTATTAAAATCTTTGCAAATGATAGCAGTTATTCACTACGTTAAATTATTAAAAAAGTCATTATAATAATTTATACTTTATATCAAGTTAGTAACTTTGGTAATGTTTGATAAGGATTTAGTTAATTTAGCACATTAAAATGATTAATGGTAGATTTCGTCGATATAAAGGAATATTAAAATTGCTTTTTCGTGTCATTTGTCAAATAATATTTATCTACATATAATATTTGCGAAGAGTTACTTAACAGAAACTAAATCTCTTTAAGTGCCTACTACGGTTTAAACTTTGAACATACTTGGGTGTTTCAGTTCTGTTGTATCGTATCTATAAGCACTCTCCCACACCATCGCTTGGCGACATTGAAAGACGATAATTGTTATTGCTAATGCACGCGCCGGAAGCGATGATAAGCGAGGGGCGATCGCGGACCAAATCAACGAGTGAGGTTTCCCATCGGCCGGCGCTGGGGTTGGCGTGGGAAAGCGCGGGAAAAGTGTTCACGCAACCCCCGCTGTTTACACGTGACCCTTCCGGCCGACCCCGGGGTAGTGTTTCCGAACGCCCTAATTGTTTCAATTCGATAAAATTGTTAACAAAAACTTTGGAGTAACTATTGATTTTAACCTTCACTTCACATGTCTTTTAAGTGGTAATTTTTTCAATGCACTACATACGTCTAACCAGTTCAAATAAGAATATATTCTTATCATAATACCATTCTTAGTTTTTATAAGATATTATTTATATAGGAACAGTTAGATGACTAGATTTAATTAAAATCGGATTTTACTTCAATACATTTTAATTATAATATAGAGGACTCCCTATCCAATTCCAATCAAACCTGTCAATGGTGCAATATGTCAAAATTCGAACTTACAAAAGACTCCGTCACTGTTTGACAGGTTTATCATTGTTTTGTATTTATAAAAATAATTGGAAAGCAAATTAAATGGCGGAATACGTATTGTAAACTGGCCGGTTGTAAGTTTATATTGTGTTCGCGAACTTTCTATTTGTCAGTCTTGATTATAATACTATTCAAGGAGCGATCGCATCAATAAAAACTTCAACATGCGTGTATCTATAAATGCGTGTAGTGATGCAAATCGCAAAGTGTATACAAGAAATTGAGTATAAAGATCGGCGCGAAGAAAATATCAGAGGACCGGCTGCAAAAAAGCGAATTGAGTGTCAATGTACCAGCATCGTCGACGGGCATTGTGGAGCTTCAAGTTCATACATTAATATTTATTAGGGAGGGAGAGAACGCGAGGGACCGGGATCTGTTTATTATAATATCCTCCTATTATAACGCGTTCGCACGATACGCGCTCGACTGATTGATAAGTTCACTACATTATGTCGGACGTACTCTCTCTCGTACCTGTTTTATTTGAATCGGTGCACATTAATGTAAATTAAATTAAACGTCTCCATTTTATGCTGAACCCGATGAGTCACGTCGCGACAAATTAAGTTCGCCTTTCGAGCGATGTTCATTCCCATACAAACAAATGGACGTGAATGTTTATTTGTTCGGATTGTGTGACGTCAATTTAGGACATTAATCGTCTAATTAAATTGCCCCATGCATCGGCATTCGCTGCAAAAGATGCGACGGATGTGCGTAATGATTGAGCACTAAGCGGAACGAAAAAAGTTGAAGGCGGCAAATTGGGAATCTTTCCTGGGTAAGGTTCAGTTTGATTTAAGCTTCCAAACGACACAAGGTATATATCACGGGCGCCGAGTATCGCTTCAAACAATAGTCCCTTCATAATAGATAATACCCGATAAACGGTGACAAGCCGCCATTGTCTATGCAATTCTAGAATCTTTAAGAGATTTTTTCACTAACCGCCTCGTGCCACTCGGTAAGTGCCTAGCATTGTATGCGCGACCATTTTCGTTATTGTCATTGGTTTTTGTGCCTTTAGAAAATTCCTTTGAAAATGACAATGGATCATAAATTGTAACATACGTTGGTTATTCTTACTTATGCGATAGTTTTAATTGAGATTCGCGTTTATTACTTTATGAAGCAGGCATTTGAAATTGTCGTTGTAATAAACAAAGACGAGATGTTATTATCGTATGAGAGATGGATTTCACGAAATAATAAATAATATCGCCGGCATCAGATTACCGGATTGATTGCGGTACTACAAGAAATACGAATGATGAAGTGCGTGTGGGTATAGGGAGTTCACCGTACTCGGTATTTATGGGAGATTAAATACGGAAGCAGAGCGATTAACACCTTGCTCCGAGCGTTATTTATTGAAAATGGTCATAATATAGAGAAAAAATACTTTAGAGAAATACTCTTTAAATTTTAAATACTGTATACCTATATCCGCATATATCAAACGTGCCAGCGAGATAACAACAATTTGTTATTACGTAGGTTATTGTTGCGGTTTTATTTCCTCAATCTGACCCATATTTTTTACCGCTCCCATAGCACGGATGTCGATATCGTGTCGGGCCTGCGATAAAACATCAGATGGGGAGTTGCTTTCGGTCAAGTAGTCACACGTTGTCCATATGGTGCGACGGTGGCATCCGAATTTAATAGAGTGTGATGACGTCAATGACTTCGGTTCCGGGACGAGGTTCCTTTTCCTCGTTTTCTATTGGAGCAGAAAAAAATCAGATCACAGTGGTAAATGACATTTTCTGCGAGAAGTAGTAATAGAAACACTAAATTCTCAATTCTAAATCTAAATGAATCAGCAATACAGAGTACCGGTCAAATATTATATAGACATCATTAATCTCCATTCCAAACCTTTATTCCTTCAGAGAGAATTCAGTTCGTACCAGCCCTAAATGAAAGAATGTTCGCCACGTTTCGCACATTGTCAAAACTTTCATTAGCGTCATTAGCAATTCGGAGTAGATTCGGCGTTTCATGGGACCGCGGAGCTGCGACATTTCACATGGTGCGATCCTGTGGGAACACCGCGCTCGGCCGCACTAAGAGAAAACATACATCACATGTTGCGCGATGAAATCACGGTTATTTTTAAGCGAGGATTGTTTTTATTCGCTCGCCAATTGGGGGCAATCAACGACACGTGTTCCGTTCGAGACGTTCGCCTCGGCCCTGTCTATTGAGCTCGTTGAATCCGCCGTGCCATCCTATAATTCATGCAGAGCAGACCTATACTATACTACATGTAGCTACGTGAACATTCAATGCAAATGTTTTATAAAATCATCGCACAGTTATTCGAGAAACCGCGCAATGTACCTACTATTTAAATGTAAACTCAACGACTAAATTGAACAACTACAAAGTTTATCAGTATTTGTGTACAATCAAAATGCCTCGCATATCGCCTTTCCAAGTTTTCAGTTACATTAATTAAGAAATGTTATTAACACCCAGTTCCCATGACACTCGAGGTGCTGCCGCCATTACACCGCTATCATCTTTCGGCCAGCACATACGGACATAGAGATATTTTATTATGTGCTCTCAAGTTCAATCATGACGATAACGCGTCTGTTCCTCTGAAGGGTAATCTAACGCTTGTACCATGTGTCCGCTTTCGTGAGATCCACGATCTTTAAACACACAACAGTTTTCGTTTAACGTTTTAAACCCAAACAACTTAAGTTTTTTTGTGTCCTTGATTAATAGTAATGATTATGACCTAGTTCGTAAACAACGTTACAACAGGCGAGAGCGCTGTCGTGCTTTATTCGAATTAATACCCGCTACGTAACCGGCGGCGACTAGCGCACGCGCAAGCGACGCTGGCTGTACGCCGTTCAGATGTTTATAACGATAACAGACCTTTAAAGCCTTGTATTGTGCCAAGTAAATACACCGATTAAAGTGTTGCTTGACTTTCACTACGTATTCTACATTTTCTACTAGCTGAAACCTATTACGGATACAAGTCGAAATGTTCAAGAAATTGGATTGGATTATTGCAGTGCATTTATGGCGTTTGAGAATGAAAGCAAATTCTGATTATATTGTATTCGTAAAACGTTTTACTTTATACAATGATTCTGAATAAGTCTATTTACGAAATATCAATCCTGTAGTTCACTTAGAGTGCGTACTCTAAGTGGATCTATGAATGAACGGCTTGCATG
>DWQT01004992.1:0-10692 GCA_018244895.1 Myscelus amystis hages
CAGTTGAGATTTCTGGTTTTCTATGTCAGTCATAATATCTTTTATACATACTTATTACAATTTTGTACCTACTTGGAGCACAATGCATTTACAATGTTAATTGTTAACGTACTTGCCACTTTAACTGTTAGGTAACAAATATGAAAAAAACTGGCTAATATGAAAATAAGAGCCATTTTTTTTAAGAAATAGACTATTTATAATACATGTTTTTGTGATTGTATACAAAATATATATTATTTGCTCTAAAAACCAAACAGTGCACATAATTTTGCCAGAGCTAATAATAACTATTAATATGAAGACTCAAATAGGGTTAGTAAAATCCGACGGATAATGAATGTCACAGATGTATTGTTATCTATGGGCTATGGATACTTCGTGTGTGACTGTGTTTGCCTAGCATAAACTTCAGACCAATCAAAGCAATGCCAATAGCTTTTTAATTAGGGTAATCTCTGTAACCCTGTTTTGTAAGCGTTAAATATTACCTATTAGTCATCTAGTCTTCACTACCTGAATTAAGTTTATTGTACTAAGATTAGTAAAAAAATTCTTCTGGTATACTATGGGCTAGTAAATATTATGTATGTCAACTTTATCAACTTTATGTAAAATGAATTAGTAAGCATTTTGGAACTTTCGCAGCATTAGACTAGACAATTATATTATTCACGCTTATCACAACATGTATATTACTTAATCAATAACTCCGGGGGAACCATTTGTACTCGTTAACGAAGTTATCACAACTAATATATTGGTGTATCTTAACTAATGGCCAACGCATAATTTTCCTTAATATATTAACATTTCGTTGTACAAAAGGCACATATTGAATTACGTTTCAGTAACGTAAATAAGATCGTGGTTTAATTATACATAGAACGTGCAAGTGGAAAATGCCGCAATTGGTGTTTCTAATTCATAATTTTACAAAAAATTGCGGTAGTTTAACGGCACCGGAAAAATATTATTTAACATTCAAGTGTTCCGTTCGTCTAGGTCTATTACGGATCGGAACCCTATTTTTTAAATAGTCATCATTCCACTTAATCTGGATTCGTTTTGGACGGACTTATTGTTATTCTTTTGATTTTTTTGGAATTATTATTAACTATTTTATTTATGTGTTACATATTTTTCAAGCCTATATGATTATCACACCTTTTTGCTCATGTCATCCAAAGGAACCATTACTTCGGCTACCTTATCCTCTACAGCGTATGATTCACTATTTCTTTTTTTACCGATACAACTGGTAAAACAAGTCTCTCCTTTTCCGAAATTCTCTCCATCTAACAATGTTTGCGGCATTGGTTGATTCGTAGTTTCAGGTAAGAATAGACACAAAAATCCAGACACAACTGCTACCAGCCCGAAAGTAACCGCCGGAATTTTAGGGTTAAAGGAGTCTAATAAAGTAATTAATGGGGTCAGCGCTCCTGATAACCTGGCACACATGGACCCCAAGCCTATAGCGGAATTACGAACGACTGTAGGAAATAGTTCTGCTGAGTAATTGTATATTATAGCAAATGACCCAGCTATAAAGAGTTTCCCGGCTACTACCACCACAGTTGACAAAGTTGTACCTTGTGGTATAAAAGCAGCAACAACACATGCTCCACCGCCAACTAACATCATAGAGCTAATAAGAGGCCTGCGACCTAATATGTCAAGAAAATAAACAACGGCACCGTAACTAGGGAGTTCCACTAAACCAAAAATTGCAGTGATTAGATAAGGATTTCCTTCAAGCTTACCGGTACTTAAAGTCAAGCCGTAATAAACTAGAGAATTGGCAAACCAGCTTAAGCAAACATTTAAGGTTTTATTCCTTAAATTTGGAGTTTTAAATAAATCTAATGTACTTGCGGAAGATCCGTCGGTTCCTTTGGAAGCTTCCACCTTTCCTTGCGATACTAGTTGAGCTCTATCTAATACTTCATCAGACTTATTAAATTTTAAAGCTTTTTGCACAATATCAACAGACTCCTTCACTCTTCCTTGGACCCATAACCAACGAGGGGATTCATCCATAATCCATATATGAGGTATTAACAAAACGGCGTGTAATCCATACACGACCTGTAAAATTTGTCTATCCATTATAAGGGCTCCCCATCCGGCAACCAACATTATACCTAACGCAAAAGATGCTTGAAAAGACACTCCACAAACTGTTCGTTTGCTAGGACCAACTAGTTCCATACTTAATACGAAGGCAGGGATAAAGCAACCGGCTGATCCAACAATAGCGTAACAGTATACGACAAATAAAAATGACCAATATTCTGGTATAAAAGCAACAGATACTCCTAAAATTAGCTGAAATACCGCCGACCAGCAAAATACTGTCTTTCGGCCTAACTTGTCAGCCAAACCGCCTAAAACTATAGCTCCAGTAAATACGCCAAGCATATAAGTAGCTTGTGCCACGGCTCCCATCCACCTTTTGTCACAAACTAGATTCCATTCGATAGCACGAGACGACGTTCTATATCTTGAGTCGAAAACCCATTTTGTGCATTTTATCGTTTCGTTGAATTCATCATACATGTAACAGTTGTGTAAACCACCAGAGGTCGTTTTAGGTATGGCCTCTAGAATTGCTACAGAATCCCAAGGAGCCGTTGTTTCGTTCGTGTCCACTCCGGCAATCCAGCATCTGTAATAATTGAAAAACCTAAATTAATAAAAACACGCGTTTTAATATATGCTATATAGTTTGTATTGTAAATTATCTGTACACTTGTACCCTTGCATGTTATTACGATTAGGTATTTGCCAGTTATAACACTCCTCAATTTTAAATTCGATAAAACTGTGGCCTGGTATCAGGTAACGTGCTGCGACAGTAAAACTTGGTCATTCCAACATTCTATCGAAATTAGTTACTAGCTTACATCATGTAAAGTAGGTACTGAGTAGGTTATAATTTAAGTACAATTATAAAGTATATGACAAAAATTAAAATATAAAACACTTCGCTTGTCATAAAAAACGAAATACGTAACCATGACCATAATTATTTTCAAAGTGTAACGAGGTTGGAAACGAGTAAGCACATGAAGTTGAAGATAATAAGAATAATGAGTAGATACAGTTATTGACTCTAGGCGAGTATATTTACGATTATTATTTTATTAGTACCAGTTTCTCTAAAAATGAACTGTAGTTGTTAGTAATGACAGTTTTATTAATTGTGATTATAATTTTAACTAGTAAGTATTTATAAAATGAATAAAATAATATAATATAATATAAAATGATTACCTTTAGTTATCCTTTTCTAAAAGGAATAAACAACATATTTTATCTAAAAGCACAATTGACAAATAAAACTATTGTTAAATCATATCGAAAGTCTTTATTAAAGTTAAGCATATAAGTAGTTAAATAAACACGACGAAAATAAATCCTACGCGTCTAAGCAATCATTGTATTCCTATAATTGATAATGTTTCGCGCTCAACGATGAGGCCAGATAATTGCCATTACAATGTTAATAGATGTTTTATCTCATGAACCGGTGTGACGTGATTTTGATACAGTAAAGGTCATAATTCACTTCATGCGTGCACAGATTTGCGATAAAATATCTATATTTATATACACGTGTATTTCAGCGAAGAGGAGTTAAAATTTAAATTAAAATGTCATTCAGAATATACTGCACCTACAGGCTCTGTACATTACGGGATAATAATATTGTAGTGTGATCTGATACGAAATTGCAAATACCAATGGAATATGAGCCAACTAATTATTACATAATACATACTATAGCAATTTATAAAAAAATACCTTATGTTGTCTAGAAGATAAAGTAAGTACAATATATCCAAAATGAAATACATAATTTTCGACTGGTCTGATTCATATCAAACAAATGAGCTAAGCCGCATAGAGTTATTGGCTTAGATAATGTACTCCTAAATAGAACAATAATATTAAAAATATAAACAATAATGTAAAGAAAACCCTGCTTCATGTGGAGAATTTAATGCAATTAACAAATTTTATGCTATTAATTCGAATTCTTAATGCAAAATTACTAAGCTAAAACAGTCCATGTTATCCTATAAGTTTAATTTAATTATGTATATTAGTGTGAATATTTCGTTCCGTGTAAATTTTGATGTTTTTGTGGAACTATGAATATTTATAAGTAGTTAAATGTGTTTTTTTCAGTACTTAGCTAATGTAAGAAGAATATATCAAAGCGACAGTGACACGATCTACAGTTTTCAAATTTTATTCATATATTTTAAAGACTGAGCTGAATTATTCTCATTGATGCACTACAGAGTAATTTTGTTAAAATCTTTGTATCACATAACTACACTTATGAGGTACTGTTATAATTTTACAACTACAAATGCACATGAATGTAAGCCTCAAAAAGCGCATATAAATGCTAAAGTAAATAAAGCAAAATATTCCACGGTAATCCACAAATATTTTCGAGATATTCAATCCCTAGGAATCTAAGTAAGAGTATTAAAAAAAAAACATTTGTTTTTAGTTCACACTCAACATATGTAGTTGTTAGGTAAATAATTGTATATGACATCCATTTGTAAGTTGTTTTAATGTAACCACGGTATCACAATATGAGTAGCTCGTTCGATAAATCTCTTATGTGCACTTTACATTATATAGATAACGTAGCCTTTTGGATTTAAAACACTGCAGCGCAATCGACGCTACAATTGACATATGAAATGTGGCACAATAAAAGCAATTCAGCACTGGGATTTTTAATACTTATTAATGTTTATATTCATTACGGCATTTAATTTAAATTGAATGTGGCGTAATATAACAAAATTCTGAATATTTCCTTCTCCATTAAGCACTTCATTCTGAACGGCACAGTCACATCAGAACACAATCCCTGGATCTTTAAACGACATAAAATTATTATGCAAAGAAAATATAAAATTACGGAATTCATACATCATAAAATCTTTGTTTATCTTATCACTAAATTATCATCCAGTCTAATGCTTTCCTCGGGAATGTGACTAGATTTATTTTTCTATAAAGATCAACCATTCTTTGAAAATAACACTATGACTTTAAATATTCCGTATAATTATAAATAAAATTTATAGAAATAATAATTGGCAGTGATGTGTAAATACGGCTATGTCTACATACTCGTACATGCGTAGCAGGCAATTAAATGTAAAAACATATGTATTTTTTTTAAAGAATAAACATTTCAATTAAAAGAGAAACTTAACGATATATAAAATTGTTAAAAGATAAAATAAATTGAGAAATCTAAAACAATATTCTGGTTAGCTTTAACATAAAATACATCAAATAACATCATAAAGTTTAGGATTATATAAAAATATACACTAAAGAAAAAAAATAAACTGCGAGATACCTATATAGCTCACACAGTACCTATCTATATCTTTATCCTTTCTTTCCATTTAAGTCAAGAGGTACCATTGTTTCTGGAAGGTCAGTAGTATCAGTGCTCAATCTTCTTCCACTGCAGTTTGTGAAACAGGTATCTCCGATTCCAAAATTTTCTCCGTCTTCGATCGACTGAGGCAAGTTTCTGCCAATAGTTTCCGGCAAGAGGAAAGTTGAAAATCCAGATAGCAAAGCTAAGAACCCAAAAATTATAGTCGGAATTTTAGGGTTCAGAGAGTCCAGTAGACTTATTAATGGCGTAAGGGCACCGGACACACTCGCACACATGCTTCCAAGACCAACGCCAGAACTTCTCACCACTGTGGGAAACAGCTCTGCTGAGTATTTATATATTATAGAATATGAACCTGATATAAAAAGTTTGCCAACCATAACAACACCAGTAGCAGAGGTAGAACCATGAGGCAGCGCCACCACGACTAGACAAGATAGCCCTCCGAGCAACATCATTGCGCTGATCAGAGCTCGATGGCCGACTCGGTCCAAGTAATACATGATAATAACGTAGCTGGGTAGTTCGACCACACCCATTAAAAATATTATAAAATACGGATTTCCATTAAGTTTCCCAGTGTTAAGAGAAAGGCCGTAATAAACGACTGAATTAGCAAACCAACATCCACATATGATTAAAGTTTTCCTCAACATATTTGGTGTTTTGAATAGATCCGATGTACCGGCCGTATGTTCATCAGTATATTTAGCACACGTAGCCTTGCAATGGGAAACGAACAGTGGCGTATCAACTGTTTCATTAGATCCATTCATCTTTAATGCCTTTTCAATTATAGCCACAGACTCTCGGGCTCGACCTTGAGACCACAACCATCTCGGGGATTCATCCATCACAATCCATTGAGGAAGTAACACAATAGCATGCATCGCATACACAATCTGTAAGTAGAATCTGTTGTCGATAAGGTATCCCCAAGCGGCTAGGAGCATTATGCCAAGAGCAAACATTATTTGAAACATAACGCCGCATATTGTGCGTTTGCTGGGTCCTACCAATTCCATCGTGAGCACAAAGCCAGCTATGTAAGAGCCTGATCCAAAAATTCCGTAAATAAAACGTACAGCTATAAACATGTAATACGACGACGTGAATGCTACAACAACTCCGAATAATAATTGAAGAATACCAGCCCAAACAAATACCGTTTTTCTACCAATCTTATCGCATAGCCTGCCGAGAACGATAGAACCGACCACTACTCCAAACATGTAAGCGGTTTGAGCTGCTGCGCCCATCCACCGGCGATCGCAAACAAAATCCCATTCAATTCCACGAGACGACGTATAATACTGGGTATCATATGTCCAAGAGGCGCAGTAGGTTGTCACATTATTCTTTCCATATATCAAACAGGACTCGAGTCTTCCATGTTCATTCAAAGGTATAGCACTCAATACTCGCGAACTGTTCCACGGTTCTGAGCTATTTGCAGTATCAATATTAAGGGCGCACCTGAAACATAAATTGTATAGTTGTAAAATAACTTTATATATCGTGTAAAATGTCCGTGCAATCCAAGCATAAATTTATGCATCTTGCAATGTGAAGCTGTGCTCACAAAAGTTATCTACAGAGATGCTTCTACGATGGAAATGTACCTACTTGTGTAGACACATGACCTAAACCATAAAAGATAAAAGTAGTGACACATTACAGATTTTAACGTGTTATCAAAGGAGTGAATACTTTTGTACTTTATTAAATGGTCTTTTAATTCGAAGCATACTATTTGCTGAAATGATCTAAAAACACCATAACCGGGTAAACGTGATTCATATTCGTTATACAACATGCAATTAAAAGAAGGTATGTTAACATGCATAAGTACGTATTTAATGCCTATGTCACACCGTAATTCGTTGAAGCGTAGAAAAATATACTACACATGACATTAAAATACAAGCTGTTTCAAACATGACAAATCCAATCCCGCGAGTATATTGCATACAAGAAAAATTACTTACGTTTAATAAATAAACAGCACTAAACATCACTGTGTGGTAACGATCACCAAAGCCGACTCCTTAGGTATCGCACCCAACCCGAGGTAAGCCAAACTGTACACTATGAAGTACAATCGTAAAGCATATAAGTAATGTTATTTGGCCATCCCTTCGCCAACTCATAATCATTGATTGAAATGATCAATTATTATATACAACACAAAATAAATTATGTATGATCAATTTCTATTTTACAGCGTCATTTGACTTTGATTACTAACAATTCATTTTGAACACACTTCAATCATTGATTAATGGCCGATCTGTAAAAAAATGTTTTTCATGCAGATAAATAAACAATCAATTATAAAATTCATGTAATAGTGTAAATCAAGGCCTGTTTATAAAATATAATATTTAATTTACTAATTTGTATAATACAGTTCAAAAAAGTAATATGATAACCCATAAGGAATTCCCTTTCCTGAAGACGATATTGCATACACCAAAAATATAACAACACCAAACGTTTACAAACATATAATAGCGCATCCTTTTACCACCAAAAATCAAACTAACATATGGGAAATACAGGTGTTATCTGTATTAGGATATTCACATAACTCTTTACCCCCTGGGGTAAAAATTATTTAGGTAAGGTTAGGGTTATAGTGTAACCTTTGCGAAAAAATGCCATTAAAATTCAAACACTGAAACGCGACAATATATTTGTATGTATACCTATTGCTACAGTAGGAATAGACACAGTCTAAGACTGCAATCAGCATAAAACATTATAAACATTAATAAAATAATCTATTATAGTGAAATAGCGGCCTTTGAAATTAAACTATCGCGCTTACTAATATGAAATAAACAGATATCGCTATTGATTTAATATTTTCTGAACTAAATAGGCAAATTTTCCACAATACGAGTAACATACAAATTATGTACGTTAATATTAAACCTTCTGATGTACTTGTTTATATGATAAATTCATGAAGATACATCCATTCTTTCATGTTTTCCTAGGTGGGAGAAATCATGCATTTTCTTTTTCATTCGGAAAAATATTTACTCTTGTTCGTGCTTCTTAAATAAAAATAAAATTTTAATGGTCATAAGTAGTTCAAATTAGAAATACTTAAAAATTATCATGCCGTGTTTATATTTTAAAATATAGGTCATGGATTATTTGTCACGCAGACTAAGCCTTATTCACAATTGTTACGTAGTGAATATTTACATATGAAGGCATAATACATTATTTGCACAGTGAAATACACTTAGTAAATAATTCAAAGCCTTGTGTTAGAAAGACTTGTGGACCTTTGAGGATCATTAATTGGAAAAGGAATTCAAATTCTGTTGGTAGTAGGTATTATTTTTCTGTCATGTGATGATACATAAATCGTTATTTTATAGATATGTCTTCTTTTGGTTAAGCGTGACAAAATTTCATTGATAATTTTACTTGGCTACTATATGCTTCATTGTTGCATAGTTTTCAAAAAAAATCTATTCATTAATTATGTCAAAGTTCAATTTATACAGGAAAAAATAACACATTAAATTAATCTACGCAGTTAAATCTACGTAACATTACGAAGTTACTATAGTTCTTAATTTATATAGGTACCTACGTTCTCCCCGTACCATTTTACCTTTAATAATGAATTTTTAATTGCATATTGACAAAGTCCATTGAAAGGCCTGACAGAGGTTATTTACGCTCATCCTTACAACATACCTATGTTCCGGCACCGCCGCTACAGTCACCAATGACAGCATATGTATACCAGCCGTCATCGCCGCAAGAATATGTAGGAAGAATTGAAAGCCTTGATATCTCCCGAAGTCTCCTGAAACACAAACGGAAATTTTCAAATATTATGAGTCATTAATAGCGTAAACAAGGAAAATTAACAAACATAAGAATACGTAACATGTTTAGTTATTTGTCACTACATGAACAATTCAAGGACGCACTTAAAATTTGTTTTTAATCGTTCAATATTGACAGACCAAAACTAGTTTACAAACGGATAAAATTCCACAAATTGTAAATGCGCCACGCTATACTGAGCAGCAACACCGACGAGTATTTTTAAGTAGGAATGTATACATATATACATAAATATGTATATACCTAAATGTTATCCAATATCTGTCATTGTTCGTGAAGACGTAACGAGGACAAATCTAACATAATTAAAATTATCAATGAAGATGTCAAGGAATTTCTTGATTCGTGACCATATTATATAGACATGCTATAATAGCTGATAATGACTTTATCACTCTACATATCAATTGCCGTCTGAAATTGTCATTAATGATGTAATTATGGTAGCAGATTTTTGTAGTATGTGGGTAAGTAATGTCAATTTCTTCACTCTTTTAATGGCCCACTGCTGGACCGGGTCTCCTCTCATAATTAGAGGGATTTAGGCCATAGTCTACCACGCTGGCCAAATGCGCTTTGGCAGACTTCACACACCTCAGAAAATATTATTTAAACTTATAACATCCCTAAGGTGTGCCGGTTTTTTCCTCACGATGTATTCCTTTATCGTTATAGCAAGTGATATTTTAATTTTACTTATAAAACGCACGTGGTAGATCAGAGGTGGGTACCAGGATCGAAGCCAGACCCCGCGGAGTGAGAGGCAGAATATTAAACCACTAGGCTTGTTAGCCTTTGCAGCAGTGTTCTGCTTCTGTCAATTATTGGTATTATTAAATTATTATTGGTATTATTAAAAACAAGCTGAAGTTTGCACATCCGCATTTGATCTTCATTTGATCCTAGAACCTTTTAACTAAGAGAGGAGACCCGTGTCCAATATTAAATCAATAAGAAAAATTTATGAAACAAATGTTAAACACAACTTTAATAATCCTAAAAAGTTAAGATAATATGTCTATGCGCTCTTCGTGTGTGCTCTATTTCTTTGTTTATTATGATGATTTAATATTTATAAAATCACATATAATATTTATAATCATACAATTTTAGGGGTATGCTAAAAAATGTTACAAATGCAATGTATTAATGAATATGGAACTCAATGAAATGAACATTGCTCTGTCACTTACTTATTATAAGTACTTCGAGTGCAATGATATTGACAACTCGATCAAAACATAAAGTCATTGAATTGTGTTTTTATTCTTTAAATCGAGGCCATAGTATCAAAGATAACCGAGTGTAATAATCTCATCGTCACGTCTCGCGGCGGCTATTTTAGTATAAAAAGAGAACAAACG
>DWQT01004993.1:0-10692 GCA_018244895.1 Myscelus amystis hages
CAATTAGCATCCGTTTCTTGAAACTGATCACTTTGCTAACCTTGAACCGGAGTGTAAATGTTCATATATAAGCAGTCTTCGCTCTGATTCTTAAGCCTTGGGAGTAGTCTTCTAAGATACTCTAATCTGCCTTTCGGCATCCTCTCCAGTACGAAGGTTTCGTTCGCGATGTCCGGTAGCCTTTGAGGGCAGACCGGCCCCATCGTGTCTACGGTCTTCACGTCATCCCATGGCGCTGGAGCTCGGGTTGGTGCGAACCTGTCGGGACAAGTTTCAAATTTCAGTTTTTTGTAAAAAATGTTTCACAGTAAATTGAAAAAATGAAATCAAATGTAACGTAAGAAATGTAGGAGTTAAATTGTTTTAAAAGCAAAACGACTGCATGAGCTGACTTACTTCATGTAAATGATAACTCAAATCCTTTGCTAAAATATCAGGTGTGAATAGTAAAATTGCGTGACCTTTCATTTGAAATTCAATGACATTATTTGTACATAATATAACTAGTAGAAATTAAACATGTAAATCATATTTTTTCACTTCCTCATAAACCATTAGACCTTTTCCCTTTGGTCCATGCTAAAATATCGATACAAAATTTGATCAGGAACATCCTTCTGATTCAGTTACTGATATAAATATAACAATGGTACTGTATTTTGATTCCGAATATGTTTTTTTAAGTATTTTGTGAAATACGAGTACAACAGGTCTTTTAATTAGGCTGGTACTAATGGGTCATAACAAATTGAATGTATTCAAGTAAAATGAAATTAAGGAGATGATTTGCTTTCTGAAATAAAACAAAAAATTAACCCTTTCATAGAAATCAACCCCGGTAAATCAATACGCTATTATCTTTAGTTCTGGCCTGTTTTATAAATTCAATTCATTATACAGGAAGATTTTGAGATGTAAAATTACTATTAACAGAAGGAATGCCTAAACTAATTATCTTAATTTCAACAAACTCACTTCCATCATTTCTTAAGTTATAGGGATAATAATATGTATGTAGCTTATATCACGGTTGACATGATATTATTTTGTCAAGTCATATTGGAATAATATAGAGAGTCAGATTCCCCAAATGCGGGCAAATTTTCCAAGATAGTTATTCTACCAATTATTTCCGACCATCGCCCTAAACCGTTGGATTTGTCATACTATTTGATAGTTCCAATCTATTTTGCACGAGTTTGAGAATTGAAATCTTTGGGAACGGTCGCCCGGATCGCTGTTATTAAACCAAATAGTCTAGATGGGAATGAAACGTATATTTCAATTATGAATATCGGCTCCCGTTTTACTAGTAAAGTTTCAGCATTAGCCTGACTAGAATCAATAATATACTCGGTATTTCGAAGATATCGTAACTCGGTACGGCATTTGTGTCTAAGAAATAGCCTAAGAAGTAGAATATTACTTACTGTTTCACCGGTGGCTAATACAATTAAAAGCTATATTATATCTATTGTTTTAGCGACTTCATATTTTACTCTTGCTTGTGCTGTACTAAGGTTTACAGAATTAGATGAATCTTGTATATTTGTTATAGCATCGGTATGATTTACGAGTACTAGCATTGCATTGCACGGTATAACAATTCCTAGCATATCCTCTCTGTGCGACTAGACTACATATTCCTGGTTTAGTACTTATTTAAAATATAAAATACAAAAGGTTTCGTGGAGAACTCCTTCTATGGTTATACTTTTGGCATGTTACACCCGCCATAAAGTTTCACCGCATCTCGTTATTGTTACGTCCATACCGCTGTGTTTACAAGATACTCGAAACAGGCAAGAGCAGTACGTACTAAGTTATTATGCTTCAACATATTTTCCACAAGCGCCATACGATGCTACGTAAATGGAATTTCCTTTCAAGTATTACTTTTCTTTATAATGTTATGTTGGTACCGAAATATGCTTTATTAAATTTTTATGCAATGTGCGGTAATAATTTTTAGTGGAAATAATGTTTGTATTTGAATGGTCATTTTGTACAGACTTTTCTACCGATTTGAAAGTAACTGAGATGGAATTGAATACATAGAAGGTAAAACAGCAACATATTTTACTTCTAGTAACATTATATCGACAGGTAGATGTTCGCAACTACTCAGCGCTGAAACTATACAAAATAGACGTGCAAAAATTATTCACGTATTCGCGACAATGGTATTTAAAATTAGAATAAACATTGTAACGCACCTGTTAGACCCCGTAGGAGGTGTCGCGTATGGTACTCCAAGATATGCTTCAACAGGTTTCAAGTATTTATGTTGATCCATCGGCATTATAACCCCTTGCAGCTTACCGTATCTCGTACCAATCACTCTGGTCCTTAACATAGAGTTCCTACTGTAGCTATTACCACTTGAATTAACACTCAACAGTAACACTAACAACAACACTAACTTTATCTTCTCCGGTAACTTCAATTTAGGTTTTCTATTCGTCAGTTGGTATATCGATAGTTTCTCTTCCGTCTTCAACCAGTATTGTTTTATTGAGTTGCAAATGTGTAATGGCAAACGATCGGTGGCCATTTTCTGCATATATCACCTTTGGAGACCCATTTCTCTATTCACCTACACTTGTATCGGCTATTATATTCATAATAATAAGTTGCATGTCATTTTTGTTTTATAATTTTAGCGACCCTTTTTTGGGATACCACAGGGCACTCATTTTTGTACCTGAAACAAAGATTATTGAATTAGAAATGTCTCATAGTAATAGACAAGCATGTTTTGTTCTTAAAGTAAGGTAAATATCCAGGTATAAAAAAATATATGTCCTTAGAGCACTTTGCAAGTAAAAACAACACGATTCTCAATGTGGCCAGTTTTTAATGTCATTTGGAATTTTATTCCACATTAATGCATTTCACAACTCAATTCATAATTATAATAATAATATTCTTTAACAGAATATGAATTACGAATTCGATGTTTATAAAGAGTACTGAATATGTCAAAGTGTTCCAAATAAACAACATAGAATACCTACCCGCTTTCTGCGTTCTTGTGTTAAGTAAAATTTTCGTACAATTTTCATTTAGACATCTAAGTGTTAAAATATAATTTCTTTGCAGACGTTTGCCAAGTCGGCGAAATATTAGTCCGGTTAAATTTGAAATTCTGAACAACTATCAAGTTATTACAGTTAGTACAGAAATTTAGATATTGCAACTTCCTTTATTAAAATGTTCTCTTGTTATTTTATTGTTGCTTGCTTTATTTTCCATGTTTAATACTAACACCTATTATAATAACAGGCAAAATAATTTCCAGCAAAATATTTAACTTTTATCTTCCTCTTATATACTTAGTTTGATGATAACTTTATGAGAACCGTATGGGAATAGCTAGCGCTAACTTTGGTAAATTTATGGTAGGTACTGCTGGCAAATACATAGTATTTTACGAAATATATGAATTTGTGTTATGTTTTGTATATGCTGTGTGTATATGCTTTTGTATATGTGATTTGCGTACTAAGAAACTGTTATTAGATTGATGATTAATTGTAATTGGATTAATGTATATTGGGACCACTACAATATTATTAGTCTCCTTAGTGTAGTGCTTTAGCCATCATTATATCGTCACCATTATACTAGATTGTATTCATCTCCAACATGGAGGCTGCAGCATACCGCATTGCCATCCGAACAACACCCAATATATATTTATCTAAACCAATATGTCTTTATCTAAATAATAACTTATCATATTTTTTTTGTATTTTAACCACTATCAACTAACGAGGTACATTGAAAAATGAACTTCCTTCTGAGGTATTCCCGGGGTGTTATGACTTTGAAAAAGACGCCTAAAGGACTCTAGGTGGCCCGTCTGCCTATTTGCTAGGCTAAGTATACTTACAACAAATAAAGTAGGTTGTTTCTAATTATAATAATGAACTACAAAATAAGCGATATTACATAATAGTGGGCCATTTGATAAACAACACTGTATGATTTCGCCGTTATGAGTATAAAAATATTATAAAAGTTAACATTTTTATTGCGTAAAGTTTTAATGCGAAAAATTCTTTAGTAAAAAAATTTGACAGGAGGAAAAACGTTCCTCTCGAAACGTTACGAAAAAAGTGATACAACATAAGTCTGACTCTAAATATCATCCATTATATTCACCCGTGAAATTTTAATGGAAAGTAAACCGGATAACCGGCTCGTTAATATGAATTTATTATGAGAAAAAAAAATACGTAAACGTGTTCCCCGCTATAAAGATAGCACTGTCACTAATAATTCATACGTTATCCGGTATTTTTTTTCAAACCAAGAGGCTTGGGTTTTGTTTTAGTTCGCATAATTTACAACGACTTTGTTATCCCTTTTTCTGTTACGTTCCCGTCAGACCTTGGCTGAACACGGTTGAAAATAAAACGGTTGAAAAATCGACAAAAGTCTCGTGTTAACATCTTTTGACAGGTAACACATAGCATATAAAACATTCAGTCGTACAGTAAGTATAAAATATTATTTACATAAGCATTAAAAAAAGAGGTAATATATTTATGCCAATTGACTGATTCATTTTCGCAGAGCCTAAGTTATTGAAGTCAGATATTAAATATGGACAATGGATTGTTTTAAAGTAGTATGGATCAATTAAGTGATATTTTTGATACGCGACCGGTAACAGTTTAAAAGAGAAAGTGTGTTTGAAAATCCGCCAATTTTGAAAAGAGAATTTAGTTTTTAGGTTAGAAATAGACAAATATATCTTTCAAGGTTTTTTAAAAAATCAACGCCGAAAAACTTCATAAATTGATTGTAATTAATTACATGGTCAAAATTAAATATAACTTTGTAAACACGTGTTTTGCGGTTATAGATGATGCCGTATGAGAACTTTATCTATCTTTCGCGCGGGCACAGCTACTAAATAAGATAAGCATCCTATTACGTACGATACAATATAAAAAATCGCATTTGTTATCGAGTGCTTTTGACCTGTGACAATAAAATACGCAGCGGCACCCACAATTAGGCGGTTCGTGTTTTAGCGCGCAATACAGAGATAGATAGCCTTTGCAAATTAATGTGGAACGGCTGTAGTCATTTAAAAATGAGTTCAAATTGTTATTTGTCGTTTCGCGGTCACAAGTTAATTACCTACATTTCAATATACAACGAATTCCAATGTAGGCCAAAATGAAATTCTCATTGAGGTCTTAAAACAAACAACCGTAGCGACAATATAAAGATATGCACGCTGTTGAATATTCAATATTTCTGTTCGGTTTCGTGTATAATTGAGAACGGCAAAATATCGATATTCATTGAGCGAGCAATATTATATTTGTTCCCGTTACGAATCTGCATAATAGAACACGAAAAATAATTTATTAAGAAAATCATGGGCACGTTTATTGAAATAATTATTAAAACCTAACAAAACTGTTTACACTGATTTATTAATAAAACTTTCAAACTAAAACTGGTAGTTTCGTTCTGTATGAATCTTGATGTTAGATCCTTGTCATCTAGTGGTCAATGATTCTAGACATATCTTCAGGCATCTGACAATAATTTGAATTGTTGTGATTTTCATACAGTGGTGATCATAGATATTATATTTGAAAATTCATCATAATCAAAGCGATACTACGAAATAACAAAATATATGTACAATTAAATATAAGCTGACATAATTGTAAGTAGTTATTGATATCTTTACGTTATAATTTCAAAGGTACTCAAAGTTACTTACCACCTAATCCTTTCCCCAACCCTTTGTATTCCATCAATAATATATGGCCGCTTGACCCAATTTGGTTTCAAATACACTTTAGCAATTGATGCGACCTCGGCGTTGTAAATGACGATAGCCAAGCCATGTCAATACTTAGAGATTCTTATACATATTATGTAAGATTTTCAATGTAATACAATATGGGTAGTGTATAGTTTTTTATGTTTGGTGTGTTATTGGTTTTATTGAATTACAAAATATTACTTTATGATTTATGCTTCAGACATTTTATTAATGACGGGTAAACTGAGTCATTCTAGCTGAACACGTAGTCCACACACGGCCTAGGAATCACATCGTCAAAATGCACAAACGTCTAAATTCCCACACGACGTTACCCCCCAGTGTTCGCTTATATCAAGCGTTATTTCCACTATCGAAAGCCATGACATGTGCTAGTTGATTTTCTACGGGAATTTGCGGCATCAATATCTCAGCCGAAGTGACAGAGAACAACCTCAAGGCCCCTATTTCATAGAATATTAACGCAAGCGCCGGCGACGGGAACGGCGTCACGCGCCACACATAAATCTAGCCGCGGAAACATAATATCACGTTTAAACTACGATTTAGGTGCGTTCACACGGGGCGAGTCGTTTACGGAATAGTACGGAGTTCGCAAGTGGAACATCAACAGACGCTATTACGTCATTGGATTAGTGTACGATAAAAATAATTACTTATAGGTCAAACAGTGGCTGAGAAGGAGATAAAAGTTATTGTTTTACTGTTAGACTTGAGTTTGAGGGCGAGCTCACTAGATGGAGTGACGTGCAGGCGATATAGCGCGTTCGCAAAGAAAATGCTTATTCACATTTTTTGTATAAATGTTTTAATATCGGCATATACGTGTGAATAAACTGATTAATGTAGAATAAGGATGTCAGGTTTGTATGGTTAGAGATATTTGTATATGGAACTCGGTGCTTTCTACCTACTCCGTAAGTCGTGGAATGATGGTACGTAGGCGCATTATAATATGTACAAGGAAACTACCAACTAAACAGTTGGAAAAAAACAAACCCAATTAGAGGCCATCATTTAGTAAATATGCTTCATTGCCTTGCTAAGGCGTGACATAACTATGTAAATATATTAATCCTGTAAAGCCGTTTGCAGGTATTACCCTAGTAAAAGGCATTTTCCATGTCATATAAGTTCAAAACGTGGTATGAATGAATATCTAGAAAACAAAATTTGAATATTACGGTTGAAGCTTCTGTTTTATATAAAGAAGCGTAATGTTCATATTAACTACTTGTTTATAGTAACCAAAGTGTTTTGTAAAGTAGCCAAGTTGCAAATAATATACTTTGCTGTTGTACACCGGGATCTCTATATCGAATGTAATGGTATCCTAATCTTCTCGGGGTGTCATCCCATACCTCGTATTTGGGACGCTTAATCGATTACAATGATCAGTTCAGTACTGGAACCAATGGTATTGGAAGTTCGAACGCGCCTCTCGCGTCCCTGTGTAAATTGACCAAACTTTTTACACCGAAATTGGTTTGAGCGAAGGCTTGCTTCACTCACTGCCTTCGCTTGAAGCGCATATCGACTTGCTGCCTCTGAACTCATTATTACACTTAAACTTTTGTGTACACTGAACACTCATTATGCTGTAACTTGATGTTGAGTTGTGTACTTCAAGAGCATATTACGACAAGTTATTACATGCTTATTGTTTGGGTTTCAGTATTTTGGATTCTGACAACAATATTTATTATTATTTTACCATCACGCCAGGTTCGTAAGCGTGTAGGCAGAAAGTATCGAGTGCTTAATATTATAATTTAATTATTGGGACTGTTCCACAAATTGCTTTTATATTTCAAAGTAGCCTATTAAATAACTGTATTACGGTAAATGGACAGCTAATAAACATATTGACATAGAGGCTTCCACTCTACATTCAAACATTGAGTTCCTTTATTTAGTTTTCATGTGTCTGTTTAAAATATATTTGAATTTTCAACAATCTGTCAGGTATCGCAAAAAAGTTATTCATTAATAAAATTGCTATAAGCAAATGAAATAGTGCTATTACACATTCAATCTACGTTCTTAACGGGGTGGGCAGAGAGCATTGAATGTAACAATCCTTACCTGAGAAACCTTGCGTGCTTTTTAAAATAATTACTCTCCTCGTTATTAAAATAAACGTGTAATAATTTATATTTCATACCGCGAACACGACTAACGAGACAGGTGGAAAATGGGACTTCCCGTTGGAAAATTATATTCTAAACGTAATATCTCTTGAAGAGGTCTCATTTGGTTCTCGTCTCACACACTTATTATACCGAAATTTAATTATAATGAAGACTACATGTGCAAAGTAAGTGGAAAATTAATGTAAGTTATATTCAAATGTTTTAATGAAATCTGAAATTGCAAGACTTTCATTAAAGCGGAATGTAATAATAGTAATAATAGCACACGGGTGTGTGGCGTTACACACTGTGTACTACAAACACGCACACAGATAGAGCACACCGATTCAAAATAATAATAACAATTTTCAGGAACAAGGAACGAACGCTTATCTGAATAAATAGATATTTTGCTACGACAGCGAACCAGTTGGTAACTACATATAACAATAAATTATATATAGATAGTTTTAATCTTTATTTATTTACATAACATTTGACCAACAATAATAAATACTATAGGTATTGACTAAGAATTTGTAGGAAAATAACGAAAATATAAAAATTGTACTGTTTGTTAATTTTATTTTATTTATGTATATATTTTCCATATTTCATTCAGGCTGTTATTAAAGTATGCATAATCAACTCGTTTTCGAGCAAATGAAAGCACTTGGAACGCTTAATAATTGGATTTCAAAGCGAAAACGTTGAACACGTCACCCATATTTCTGTCAGGGTCATTAGTTCCCGCCAAAATAATTATTTTGCAAGAACCTTAATTCCATTTTCGTTTTCTTCAAACTGGAAGTGAAAGAAACATTTGAGCTCTTACCAGAGAAATAACTTAAAAATGTTTTGGTGAACTAATTAATTACAGCTTGACACCAATTTTCTATCGTGATCCTTATTAATTTCTTGTAAACTTAAACTCAAATTGCTTTGTTGGTTATAAGGCATACACCAATACGTAATAAACGCTAAACATTTTTACTCATTTACATAGAAAACAACTCAAGATTCTTTTAAAATAAACAGTAATTTGCTTGTGAGGTAGAGGGTTATGCCAATATTGAGGATACCGTAAATAGCGATCACTGCCATCTTTGTGTAGCATAGAAGCCATAAAGATTTAAAAAAAAAATTGATTTCACAAATCATATTTCCAATCCGCTAATTAAATAGTTCATCCAACTAAAGATAAATTGCAAGATGGTAAATTTTATTTCCTTATTTTAAAGGTCTCTTTCTTCTTATCTTAGCCCGAAGTGCTTAAATGCGTTCAATTAATATTGAGGATGTTCAAAAGATATTTTGCTTATAAAGAAAGAAATAAGAGTTGGTACTGAAATTAATGGATTCTCAACAAACATCATTTTACCGAAAATTTTAAAGCTATTTCACAAATAGAATGTAATTAAAATATTTCGTAATAGAAATAAGAACAATGGAATTATTTTGTTTAACAAACACAACAATGCTTAGATAATTTTAAATGTGACTAACTTCAATAAAATTTGTTAATGTTTAATTAATTAATTTTATTTCGACTAGCCTTATTGACGCTTAAATATTTTATGTAGATTAGTGACTTTTCCTTGCTTCAACTACTAATTTATTATGTATGTAAAAGATAAAGGAATACTGTCCAGCAAACTCTGACTATTGCTTAAAGTTAAATTTATTATTGAAAAAATCGAATATGACATGAAAGGTGTCTTTTTGCTATTTTAATTTGAATTATAAAATGAAATGAACATTATTTTATTTTTAACACATTGTTTCAGTATAACTAAATAGCTGTTGCCAGCCTAAGTCATTTAAGCGACAGAATACAAATATTTTGAATGAAGAGTTTCCTTACGATTTGTATATTTTAGAACGCGTTATGTATACACAGGTTCCTGAGGAAATTCTTTAAATAAGTGACAATACCACATCGAAATCCATTTCGTGCTTTGGAATAGCTAAGCGGAGAAACCTACACGAGGACAGCAAATTTATTTATACTGTTTAGAGACGTTAAAATCGAATGAAGAGCAACTCACTAAGTAGCTTTCATACACCAAAATCCACGTTTATAAAACTTGTAAGTGCCCAATTCAAACTTTGTCATCAAGACAAAGGAGCGTTTCATTAAGACGACACAAAGTCGAATTGTGGCTATAAAAATACGAGTTTTATAGAGCAGCACGCTAGGAGGGATTCGTTATTTTATATACAAGCATTAAAACATTCAGCCTGAGACAATTGAGTGTCGTTTTATAACAGGATCAGTGTTTACGTATAACGATACGATAATTAATCGCTGGTCTTATATACTTCGTGTTATTTGACGAGCGTATGTTACCTGGAACATACCGTGGGTTCGATTCGCAGTCATAACAATATTTGTTTATAACAAATGTTATGTTTTCTCGTGTAAAAAACAAATAAGATCAGTAAAATTTTCATAAATGTGTATTTTCGGTGTTACCAATCTATTGCAAACTGCTTAACTTATCTTTCTTTCATCCGTATGCATCTGTGTTATCTTTTGTTATAGTTGCGGAATAAGTAACTGACTACTTATTCCTATGCCCATAAATATTCTTAGAATTTTTGTATTCCTTAGATATTGCAATTACTACAAACTGATGTAATCTGAATCCTGAAGTTTATTTTCTTTTTTTTTTATAATATGGAAGTAGAAGACGAACATGCAGTCCACCTGATGGTAAGTGGCTACTGCCGCCCATGGAC
>DWQT01004994.1:0-10689 GCA_018244895.1 Myscelus amystis hages
TGACCGGCTCTTTTCTCCCGGTCCACTATAGCCTGAAGGGCGCACAAAGCCGAAGTACGATGACTGAGACATGACCTTTATTGAGTGTTTGTATAACGAATAAAGCTATTTGAATTTGAATAATAAATAATTTAGATAAATGGCGTCGATTAAACCCAGTACTTGTGTGGACTACGATAGAAGATTTGTTTATTGTACAAATTTCGTTAAATCCCTCAGACAGATGACCTATTTTGGCAGACAGAGCTGGCCAGGTCGTTAGTGTTCTGAGCAGTGCGATATTAAAGCATTGTGCGTTCGCGCCAAGCTGGCCCCGCCGCACTGGTTCCAACAAAAGCCAGGATGTTCGCATCGGCAGCGCATGTAGCTGTGCCACCGCGCGTATCCGGGCGAGCTATTATGTTTCAAGCGAAACCTGCAACGTTACACGAATACAACAAAAACAGTATACATCGCTCGTTCTTTTCGCAAAACGATTAGCGTGTACTCTATACACAAGCAATGTAATGCGCACTGCACTAATTATCACCGCGCGGCCTATAATGAGTTACATAATAAGTATGCTCGAAAGAGGTCAGGCGAAGTATCCGATTTTCTTCAACAGCGAAAACTCGTAAGCGTGAACGTTGCTGTGTTTTAAGCAACTTTTTAATCGACAATTATGATCGATCGCGTGTTTTACAGCAATTAATGTGTAATTAACGGCAGCTAATTACCATCGCCGAGACTGTGTACGTTGCTCGGTAAATCACTTAACGGTAAACGATTGGAATATTCAATGGGTGCGAATGACTTCCGCTGCAATGTTTAATGTAGTTACAATGTTTGATATCTCAATGGAAAATTGAAGGTATCAAGCACTATAATCAATTAAATTATGAATATAAAGAGTTGCAGCCTAACAAACGGTCATGTATATAATATATTTTTCCTTACATGTTTTGTGCATATAAACATTCCGTTTCGTTCTGTTCCATACAGCTAGACAGAGACGAAAGATTTCTACCAGCTACCGTCTTGACAAACTTCTTTATCCTGTTCTATCTTCAAATTTCATCAGTCATCGAACGTATCTAATCGTCTATTTGTTTTTCTATTATATCATGGTTATCATTAATATGTCTATGATTATTTAATTCAATTTAATTAATGTAATTGTAATTAATTGTATATCAATTAAAAGTGTTTATTTGTTCGCAGTTGTGGTGGACGTGGATGATCGGCCGGTCTGCGTGGAAATCTGTGATACTGCTGGGCAGGTGAGCAGCGGCTTTTAATGGGAAATTGAAAACAAACATTATACGCTATAATTTTTAACGGCTGACTTAATGCCCTTACACATTTTCTACCAGTCAATGAGTTGCAACCCATATAAATTCTACGAGATCGACATAAGAAACCCAGTATCGCCAATGGTCTATATTATATTATATATTTCGAATTTACTTACCTTAGGCTAATCGGCAATCGTAATAACACTTAAAACACCGTTAAAAAGAAAATGAAAGAAAAAAATGGACGAATGAAATAGGTACATAGAAACCTTTATTTATGAAATAACTATACAACAACATAAAATAAAGCTAATTATGACTAAAATGAAATCACTTATTACTGCTATATAGCCCATGGAAGGGGACACACTCAGTCTTAAGACCTATATCACAAATATTGATATTTGAATGTACTTACAAATTCTATTGTATACAAAATTGAAATATAAAAAAAATATTGTATACCATAATAATAATCGCTGAAAAGTTTGCTGTAATAAAAAATATGTTTCATTCCATCGCGTCGTTAATCGAATGGAAAAAAAATATGCTTGTTTACTGCAGTGTCGTGCGGAAATAGAACCTCCGCTGCGACCTATATTCGCCACTTCTTCACCAATTAAACCGTGCTCCGAGCTCCGTTAGACAATGCCACCAGCCAACTACATTAACATACAAAATACGCTACTTCCTACGATAGCATTCCGTGAATGTTATGCGGGCTCTAATATGTACTCGTACGCTCGTTCAGAAATAATTCTTAGCACCCGTATTAACACTTCTCGTACGAATGCCTGTCAAAAGCATCATGTGTTTTTTTTGCAATGCTAAATCTTAATTACTCTCTCTAGACGTGATAACGCATTATTGCACTATTAAAATATTAAAAATTCAATACCGGTTTATAATAGACAAAATACGTTCGGCTAATAAATGCCAAAATCGTACTGGTAAAAAATATTGCATTCCTAAAAAAAAATTAAAACTGCGGCCATCTTTTTTCATAAGTCGTTAAGTTACGTAGCCATTCATAATATCATACACTTGTCAAATGCAATTCATTTCATTAAGTATTAATCGTAGCAGTTTTTACATATTTCCGTTACTGAATAATATAATATGTTAGTTGCCAGTTTATTGATATTTCATTCTGCGCGCTCTGCGGCAACAGCCGTCGTAAGTGGGGAAGCCATACGCGCACTCCGGGTGTTCTTATTTCGAATCGCATCAACGTTGGAAGTACATCACCTGCTTCCTACGCTTTTTCCCTGTGAATAGGAGATTTCTGTATTCGCACACAATAAAAAACAAACAGCACGTGCATTTGGCGCCTTTGTGCGCGATCTCTGCTCGATCAGACGTTGGTATCCCACTTTTTTCACGTTCATTGCGGGGCTCGTTCTCGAAGATTCCCACAGTTTCTCTACCTGCGCAACAAACAATGCACTGAGCACGGTTTTCAGGTGTCACGTGCGTTGACGTCGTGGAACTCCACTAGTAAACGTCTCATTTCATAACTCTAAGTCACGTGTGCATATACCTAATTGTAGACGGAAAATATTGAACTTTTGTTTACACCACAAAAGGTTATTGCAGATAACAAATATACGCAATAAAATAATTAAAATAAGTTAAATTGAAAATTACATATTTTTTAATTTTTTTTTGGCTGTAATAAATTATAACTCTTTTGCCGAGTAATAGTTTAATGTTTCTACTAACATAATGCGTCACATAATTAGGATAATGTGGATGAACTGAACTATGCAAGCAGCTGCGAAAAAAACATTATTACCTAACAAAAATCATGATAAGTTTTCTCGCGACAGGTTTATCGATTGCCACGTCTCAATCCAAATCCATTTAAATGACGTAATCCTCTGTCGGCAACTCTTTGAAATGTACAAGATATAATCAACATTTCCGTTACTGAAAGTGTTTTTAACGGCGAGTCACTAAATTCTATTCTAACTTAAAGTAATCGGAAAATATAGGTATGTTTGCTGTTTGGTACAAATATCATGATTTTAATGAGCAGAGAATTTAACAACAATATTTTTGGCATTATAGTATTAAAACCAATTTACGAGTTAAAATGTTACATTAAAAAAACGTCGATAGCGTTTCTGTTAGGGCCGTAGAACACTTCATACAATTAATCACTATACATATAACACTAATATATAAAATTGTACACATTTAATAGTAGTGACTTTAGTTCACCAATAGTAATGAATTACGAATTATTGAAACATATTTTTCGATCCTTTTATTGTTTAGTCTCTTTTCGTTACGTTGTCAAAGGCCATAGTCTGCCACGCTGCGGTGAAATACGGATTGATACACTTCAGACAGCTTATGGAAAATTTCTTAGGTACAGGCAATAATTTAATGTTTTCTTTCACCGTTATATGGGCGATATCTTTAAAGTTAAAGTGCTTTACACTCAACATAATGTACAGAAGCGGATAGTTGAAAATGTGATTGTACTCGTATATTCTAAAAGCATCCTGCACTTTATGAAGCATCTCATATTCAATATTGAGAGCAGCCGCTATAAAAAAGGTTATTTCTTGTCCATAAGAACATATCGATAAATATTCACAATTTATGTTGTTTCGTAAGTAAACTGTAAGAAGTAATTTCGAGGAGTCATTTTAGTTGACTGTTCGCTTAAAGAAAAACTCGGTCGCGTATTATAAATAACAAATCGTGTAAATATTCAATGCTTTTTTGCAATAAATCAATCGTGATGAAAAAAGTGTGAAGCGAAGATTTAAGAGTTTTTGTCACGCTAACTTCGCTGCACGTAATAATAAATCTACAATCTAAATATTACTCACTCGACTCGACTGTGGAATTCAAGACTGTGTTTATTGTAGTTTCTTTTCGATATTTGCAACAAAAAATGTTTAATAAATTACCTGAGTATATATATACTGCTGCTATATATGCTGCTTACATCACAAAGATTTAAAATTATGAATAAAGATATTAAAGTTGTTATTATTATTTTTATACTTCAACAAAGGTAGATCACAAGATAGGCTACCCCGAGATATATTTAAAATGTCCTTAACAGGTCTAGGTAAAGATTTCAAACACGCGCATGAAGCATACCTACTAGAGCTATTTCTCTAAGTAATTTTGAAAATGGTGTCCAATTGTCTTTAGGACTCTAATAGGATTTATGTAAAGACTATCTGTAAATCACACTTTAACACAAAAATCATCGTAACTTGTAAACGTAATGATCATATTTAATAGATATCGATAATGCAAAGATTTGGTTTAAAAACCACTAAATAGTCTATATATTACATTCGCTTCACAGTATTTGCATATTTAAATGATCGTATCTTATACCATGTCAATGGTTAACTCTAATGTAACTGACGTTCGTGAGAAATGTAACGTAACTAGTTAAAGCAGAATTAGAACCGCTACTAATTTTGGTCTTCGATGACCGTTGGCCACTTAACTGCTTTTTTGTGACCGCAAAGTGATCACTTGTCAAATGCGATTAAGACGTTATTTTATCGGCGATACTCCGGGGCGCAGTAGCAATCATCGGTTTACGGTTCGAAGGTGCCGGTTATTGAAATTGCTCAATGTTACCGATTTATGTCCGACCGCGGACCCGAGTCAATTGTTGGTCGCGACTTTCACCCGCGGCCCGCGGGTACATCGAATTAGCGTTCGCTCTCTAAATGATTCGCTGTTTCTCATACCGATCCAGTGTGATCGTCGTTTAGAGGAAAATTTTCGTAAATTAAAATCACTTCGAATATAATAAAAAAAACAACAGAGGTGTCAAGAGACACCCGGGTGGAAAGGAGTTCCAGATTAATTAGTGAAGGAATTGTAATAAATTGATTTAATTCTAGCAAAAAGTGTCGTGACAACTTTTCGCCTGATTTTTTTCCGTCTAGCCTCCTTCGCAACGCACGATAAGGAACTTCGTTCTGCTCGTCGCTGCTTATTTTACTAACTTACAAAACTTTAGAGGGATTAATTAGCCCTAAAATTTTTACGCATTGTAATTGTGATTGCCATGTGGCTTTCATTATTTCTTAAGGGTTGAAATATTTACGAATCTACGGGTAGAAATAGAAACATTGAGAATTTTTTTATCTGTAGTCAAGTGTTGGTAGCGAGTATTTATGACTAGCTGTCCCCGCAAACGTTGCTTTGCCATGTAAATGATTTTGCCGTTCTTGCAATTTTTTTTTTATTGCTGCTCCTCTCGTATTCATCTCAGCTCGATGTTATATAGCCTATAGCCATCCTCGATAAATGAGCTATCTAACTCTGAAAGAACTTTTCAAATCGGACCAATATTTCCTGAGATTAGCGCGTTCAAACAATCAAACAAACTCTTCTGCTTTATGTTATTAGTATAGATTCATTAATGTAGATTACATTAAATTAGATCAGATCAGATTAGATTCCTAACTAACTCATTCACACACTAACTCGCTCACACACTCAGTCACTCACTTACATACTCAGTCACTCACTCACTCATACACTCATTTCGTTCATCCGCTGAACCAATTCAATATGATGGATTGACAATGTTTTATTTAACCGTGACTTCATGTATTAGCAATAATAATGTTCCTTTGTACTGTCGCAGGTGGTTCGTTTTCGACCGCGACACGAAAACGTTCGTCTACTACTGGGACAAGAGCGAGAAGAAACCGCGCGGCGGCGCTTACTTCCAGGTAATGAGGGAGAGAGAGAGAGACAGAGAGGGTGACAGTGATAAAAGATATACACGCACATAGAGAGGGAGAGAGTGGGGAGTTGGTTATGTCGACGCTAATTATTGTTAAGACTTATCTGTGATATGCTTTTTGTAATACTTATTGAATGAACGAAATTGAATATTTACATAGTATGAGACGAAGTCGCTTTCGAATTGCGCAACAAATTTTAGCAGCTCTCGTCAATAGACAGAACGATACAACAGGGCGGTACACATGCGCGCTCTCTTCCCGCCAAAAGTGATGTCACTCGAGCTGTGACGTCATAACCTAAGCCCCGCGCTCGCGTGTCGAATTGAAGTCAATTCATTTGAATATCGAAAACAAGCATATGACGGCCAGTTTCGTTTACAACTATCAGGTGATAGACGTCATAACCTAAGCTACTCACATTATAGTGTCAGTATTTGACACATTTGAATATCGAATACAAGGTTATAACGGCCGGTCTCTTTTATAAACTCGCTTCCCGCCAAAAGTTATGTCAGTCGAGCTGTGACGTCATAATCTAAGCTGCTCACATTATAGCGTCAGTATTGTTTAACACATTTGAATATCGAAAACAAGTTTATGATTGCCAATGTGTTTTATAACCACCAGGTGATAGAGGAGGTGTACCTGGACCACGGCAACACGTCGCGCTCGCCGAGCCCGCAGACCACGTTCATAGTGCGCACGCGCCGCCGCCGCTACCACCTGATGGCGCCGTCGGGCGCCGCGGCGCGCGTCTGGATCGACGTCATCTTCACCGGCGCGCAGGGCTACACCGAATACATGGAGTGAGCGCCGCTGGATCAGAAACGCTGTGTTTTTTTTCGCTTTTTTTTTACGATGGGAAATGCAGCCGCCGATAAACGCTTTTTGTAGTTACACTCCTTTAAGCGCGTTGTGAAACATCGACGAGAGTGACGTTTTGAAAGCCACAGTATGAAGTTGCAGCGGTTGCGGCCTCGAAACATCAGTCCGAAGTTAGTTGCTGATCGGTGTGATTAAAAAAGAATGTATTGGCGTTTTTATTAATCCAATCGTATTTATGGCGGTGATAGTTTTTTTTTTTTCGTTTTTTTGCACGTCCCGGCCGGGGATGCCGCGGGTCTGTAGGGCTCCCGGGTACGCTGCCCGGACTGCCCGCTAAAATACATCGGTGTGTCTATACACGCCTGTTGTCCGGACCGCGGCTGTGACTAGCTATTGTAACCGGTTCGCAACCGGTTGAAACCGGTTCTCGCGATTCCGCCGCCGGTCCGTCTGCTGATCGTTTTCTTTTTTTGTTTTAAATACGTTGCGGTCAGTATTTGTTCACCGATTTTAGCTCGTTATTTTGAAATAACGAATGTAATGTAATGGGATTAGATTTTGTATCAAACGTGGACTGACCAAGCCGTTGTTCTTTTTTTAAATATTCGTTTGGGAAACAATTGTTGTGATCGGAACGTGTTCCAAATTTGAATATTTTTTTTGTTTTTATTTTTCTCTTTGTATATCAAACTGTACTAATGTATTTTTCATATCGGTGTTGAGAAGTGTTTCCTAAATAATACTGACTCTTCAAGTCATGTAATTTTAATGGGGACAGCGACAAGGGAGATATTTATTGGTTTGGATTGTTTGTGCTTTTCGGATTTAATTTTTTTTATTCTCAAGTGCGGCCCAAATTCGGTCGTTCTGGGACTCCTCTATCTAGTATCTATATTTGATGCATCAAATCATGTTTTGCGGTGATATGTTCTCAAAGTGCAACCTGCACTTGCATTTGAAGTGAGTTTTTTTTTTTACATTAGCTAAGGTAATCTTTCGTACTTGTGGGGAATTTTGATTTTTTTTTTTTTATATAACCGAAGTGGAAAATCCTGAGGTTGCCATATAAAAAAAGCGAATGATTGTTTCGAGACGTATTCTAGTGTAGATAGCGAATGAATAACAGTATTTTAAATGTATGTGAAAAATGAATTTTACTATGTTTTATGTGATTTTCGAAGTATTTACTGAAGGTTTTTTTTAAATATTATTTAATTATACGATATATATGATATATATATATACTTAGTCGACTGTAAGTGTGTGTGTTACGATAAATATATAAATACAATACGCCGACACGGAATTGATGAGAATGTGTGGACACTATTGACGTTAGACAATAAAGTAGAGCTGTGTGCCAACTTACCACGTGTACCAGGAATAGATCAACTTTTTGTAGGAAATTAATTGATAAATGTGTCGAAATACCATTTGGTGCCTCGCGTAAGACTGACGAATTTCGTGAAATTGTTACGTAAAACGCCTTCGGGGCGATAATTCCGCCCTCCGAGGCCCTAGCGGTAGGTTAAACTACTATTAAAATGATTCAAATATTATTTACAAATAGAATTAATGATCACAAGTCAATTTTCATACAATTCAATAATAATTTGTGTACGCGTCTACCATTTGTTGTGTTGAATTGCATTATTTAAATGCACGCTTATTAATTATTATAATGATAATGTTACCATACGTAGCTTGTAGATGCGGCAACTTTACATTGCCCCGTTATCGAATATTTCGTATTTCTTTTATTTTAAATGTGTCCGGTGCAGTGCACGTTTCAATACACATTGTAAATAGTTATCATTCTTTGTTTGTAATGAAATTCCGTTTAATTGTACATTTACATAAAATCCTTTGTCAAAATACAATATAAAAACACGACTCGCACTGCATCGGATTATTTTTAAACTCAATTATCGCTATCAACGTGCATGCAGCTAAATTTCGCAAATTTTATTGCGACAATAATATGTTATGTTTTAAGTACAAATCGTAATGTGTCGTTGCGAGTCGCCAGTACCAGTGTAATGTGTGTGCGGGGCTCGCCAGCCTCCTTTATTTTACGTTAGTTACGGCTGATACCAATTATTTTAGATTGTAAGGTCACATTATCCTAACTGAACTAAATAAAGCATCTATATACATTTACTCGGTTTTATTTCAAACCCTCAATTGTACCGCAAATTCAACACAATTGTAAATAAAAATTGGACATTTTCTTTTGCGTCCAAATAACCTTTTGATAATATTAATCTTAATAAAAATGTAAAATGGTATGATATATCGAACGGCCGGCACAAGGACTGCACTAAAGTTTCTGCTGGACCAAAGTGGCCAAAAATATTTCATATACTTTATTACTAAATTTTATTCAAAATCACTAAAGATAAACATTCTATGGCTGTATGTAATCTAAAAGCCCCATATGCTTTGAAATATCGCCATTTAGAGATACCAGGAATTTGGCTAGTTCTGATCGTGAATTACTTTTCAGGTATACAATGAAACTCCTAATTATTAGTGGTTGAACAGTAACATTAATTGTAGTTTCCAACTTTTATAAAATATAGATTTAGCAATTACTCCTTATTCTCTTGCTAACCTAAATTTATAAATAATTTTTGTATGCAGAATCAAGTAATATCTTTGCTATGTGACATCTGACATCTGTCTTTTGAAGTTTGACTTGACAGATTTCAGTCCATGAGTAAATAATCAATCTTGTCGATTTTGTTTCTAGCCGTCCTGTACTAAAATAAGTTTAGAATCAATTGTCATAGTCACAATTCATATGCACGTCGACTTGGGCGTTAGTAACTGTTATATTTAGTTCCTTTAGCGATTATTATTTGCTACTTGCTTTTAGTAAAGAGTAACGGAAGTGAAAATGGATATTGTGAAAGAAATACGTGAATTCTTCAGCTATTGGTACTTGAGATATCTGGTGGCTACTGAACTGTACATGGTAGAACCCTGGGAGAAGAGATTTATACGTATCCTTTACTAAAATATTAATTTTGAAGAGATCATATTGGTTCAATAGTGGTTTGAAGCGTGGCCACAAAATGTGTGTTTAATTTTTGATCAATCTGAACATTGTAGAAAATGTAGAAATACAATTAGTATTACCGTAACCTGCAACGTTTAATTTTGATAATTATCTATTCACACCGTGCTATTACATGGAGAGAATACACTTCTAGGACTCCTACAAATAAAATAACTCTTATAACACTGTCAGGTAATTCTTCGGCCACTTGAAATTAATAAATAAAAGTTGAGATCAGGAAGATCTCCACTGTGAATGTCCATATATATTTTGAAAGCAAATCAACCTATATGGGTAAAATGTGTGGTTTAATTTTTTAGCTACAACTCCTCGTTTGTTTAGTGATTAAAGTGCTTTGCAGAGTGAAACTTGTAGGTATAATAAATTAGTTAGAAAATAGGTAGAAACAGTGTCTGTTTAACAGGTTTGTATGTAAAATAGGTCAAGACTTTTCACTGTTTCTTACTGTGCTTCATTAATACCTAGCAATTATCAAGTTATCTCTAAAACACCAAGATTACACCATGAGTCATTTGTTTTTCTTTTCGTGGCTTACGCTCCAACTTATCCTGTTTCATTAATGTTGTTATGTTATAGGAAAATCCCTTAAGGACAAAGTTTAGAATTGACGTCAGTAAGAGAACCTATATTGTTTTAGTATTATGGAGTACATAATATATTTTCTTGTATAGTTTTAACATTGCTATATTATTAACACGTTGACTGCGGCACTCTAGAACTACAAATGTCGTCCAGTGCTATACGTGCCAATTGTGACTTGTACGGT
>DWQT01004995.1:0-10687 GCA_018244895.1 Myscelus amystis hages
GTCATTTTTGCAATAAAACGATTTTCATTTTTTTTTGAATTGTGGCCCTTTTGTATTCAAGGAGCGATATCTATTTATTGATCTCAAAAACTCTCTTAAAGACATTTTTGTGAATTTTATAGCGTAAAATCTACGTAACTGTTTTCGAAATGTTCACTCTATATTCTGTAAAGTGCAGACTATTGTACAAAAGGGTGATTTTCGATTTTACTACTACGACAACAATATAATCTAGGTAGATACTTGTAATGAAATAACGAAAAAGATAACCATGTATGATAGCGATAATGTAATATCAACAACAATGAATTGAAAAATGTATATATTTAAAAAATATTAAATAAGACAATGATGTTGTAACAAGCAACGAACCAGCACGAATACAAACGCCGTGCGCTCCCACACGCTACAATTTATTGCCTATCCGATAATTATGCGGATTTAAAGCTGAAGTGCGGTGCTTTACGGTCCGGTTTACGGTTCTTTACGGTTTCTAAGCATTAAGCCAATTTGCGTTTTGTTACCGGCGCGGTGGGGCCGGATCCGCGCGGTGGCCGCTCGGAGTGAAACAATCGGCTGTTTGCTTATTCCTTGCGCCGGTGGGACACTCGCTCGCCACGTTTGAAGTGACTGCAATTTGTCTCCGGCGACGTATTTCAAGTAGATATGATCGTGTGTACGACCGATGCTTGCATAAATTTATCACTAACAGATGTTGATTTTTTGTCTCCGCCGCCCGGGAGGTGATGCGTTCACCTGTTACTCCGCAATGTTTGACGCTTCGACGCGATTTTTTATTGAAATTAAAAATTCGATAGCGCATGATCGATCGTGCGTGACCTGAATCGCACCAACGCGAGTCTCTTCAAACACAACAGTTACAAACAAAAATTGTCATTTTAGTTTACGTACTTGCTCTTATCCTTTCATATTTTCGTGGATGGGCTATTTAAAATTATTTTTACAGAACTATTAAAAAATATCATACCTATAATATAGGTATGATATGTACCTACGTTATTTTGACCTTTATATAGGCTTAAGATAGCATAACGATTTAATTCGTCTATTGTCGTCAAAATATTTAAATGTTACAGCTTTGGTTAAAAAGTTTCATATTAGATATTATGTACCTACGTCTCGCCCTAGTGATATTAGAACATTTTAATTTTGTACAATTCCTTTTGCGAATGTGATAAAATTGTATAAAACAATAATACCACGAATATACCGCTCCGACACTGGGACACAGTTCCTTATTTGAATAAATACGCGATAAATAAACATGAATTTTAATCAAATTCGCTATAGGCAGATGCGCGGGACCGCCGACTTATACGGCAATAACTAGTGTGCCGACCGGTAGCATTGGCACTTTGCCTTCGCTTAACAAAAACGCAAGTATTGCTGGAATCACTCATTAACTTATTAAGATGATAATTTATGACCGAGAAGAAGACAATTTCATGCTCGCTATAGACCCGCTTGAATTTACTACTGCGCTTTTTACGAGGGACCGATATAGGGCGACGGGGTGTATGAAGAAATAAAAATACGTATTCGATTGACGGCGCGTTTTGACGGAAGCAAAAAATATCGTCTATTATCGTCACTTAAACATCAGAGGCGTGCAATGAATTGGAATTTTCCATATTTAATTGTAATTGTTTTTACTTCGCCTATAAATATCATTATATTATGACAAATACAAAACTTATAAAATATCATTATAATATTACATCTAATAATTATTTCATGAAAATTTATTTTTTCTTTTTAATATAGATAATTTTAATTTTACACGTTAATATTCAACACATTCACACTTCTGTTTCTTCTGCACCTGGCCTTCCTTTCAGTGATCGTAGCAAAGCGATTTTTGGAAGTTCATTTCTCGCGCTCGTGGGGAATATAAATATATTCATATCCAATACGTTATTATTGCATAATAGTTACAATAAGTCTATCTATAGGTACGAGTATGTACGGGATACTTCAGTCGGCCTACAAGTGACTCGTAAGCTGGTGGCGCAGCGATGCGTGTATCTCAACGTAAATCAAAGGAAATGTAACGGTCTCTTCAAACTCTACTGTTATTTAAAGCCGCATAAACGTTTCAGAATAGAAATACTTTAACCAGTTTACTTTTAGGATTTTAAATAATTGGCGACACAGAACTTCGTGCCAGATTAAAAAAAAAATCAGTCTGTAGTATTTTTTTCTCATAGTAATATAGTAGAATAATACAGATAATAATAAAGGAACTCTTAGTAACTCGGTGGCGCTTCGCAGATTTCTTGTCACGTTTCAATTTGTCTAAGTGCAATCCTGCAATAACTACATTTTATCAATTTTAGACGAATAATGAAATAACAAGTAATTTGAAAAACCTAAGAAATTATGATTGTAGTTCAAGGGTTGTGAATTTCCAATATTGCCTTTTATGTTTGAATTCTAATCATAAATATCTATGAATCTCCAAGTTTCTTGTGCACATTTCAATTGCACGTAAAGGCACTGTTTATGTATAAATCATATTTAGTATGAAGCCGCAACAAATCATCTAAATGCAACCTAGAATCCTGCTGTGTACGGAACTTACTAGAACAACAGTCGAGTGCGCTTCGCAGATCGCTCGCAACGTATCAATTTGTCTGAGTGCATGCCCCGCAATAGCCCTGATTTCATTAGCATAGTACCCGCTGGGACAAGAATGTGCTAGCGGAATAAATCAATCAATGTATGAACCACAATCCGTCCCACATGGTGTTGTCTGATAGATAACGCTGAAGGAATTGAGATGTTGCTTTCAAATGGCTTTTTAAGTACTACAGTTGAGTCTAAAAATCAAATGGCTTAACTAGCAGCCCTTTATTTGAAACCTTCAATAACTTCAATAATAAGTTGGAACTATCTTTCATGTGTTGTGAATTTTTATGGTAAAATATTAATGTCCTTTTTTACCTTAAAATATTTAGATTTCGTAGACATTAGATTTATTAAGCTGAGATCTTTAATAATCTATCATTTTCAGTAGAATGATTTTTTGTTGAAAATTTAATGTACAAAAACTTCTTGCCAAAGTACTCATAAATTAAAATCATCATATCGTTATAAAAAGTCGTAAGAAGGTGAATATGATTGAATTGGAAGTGACTGGAAACTAGTATCCAATTTCAACGTACTGTCTGCAAAAAGCGAAACATAGTGTATGAAAGGAATTAAAATTGCAAGAAGCGAGGAGCAGCATCACTGAATAATAAGCAGAGATTGAGATCTAACAAACAGGGTGATGTGAAATAAGACAAATATGGCAGCGGACATGAGAGGAATTTGAAATGGAGAGCGCTTGCGCCCGCGCGGTGCCTCCACTAAACACCATGAACTACGTTTTTATACGACTGTATCTGGACTTGATGAAGTTTATACAGCAGCTCTAGTACGATAAAAATCTAACCTTCATTTAGAAGTTACTTAACAGGTTTTTATTTTGAACAAATGGTATTTTTCTAAGTAAATAGTTTAACTGGAGCAGTAAATTACACAAACCAGTGCCCCAGCACTTGGCAAAACGTTCGTGATAATTTTCTTAACCGAGTGGGATGTGGTAACATAACGATCATATGATTTGACTGTAAATTTAATGGCCTGAGAAACACATGTAGTTGTAAAATTGTCAATTATCTTTAACTTTACATTTAAATTAAATATTTCGTATTAGGTATGATTGATTTTGCATGTGATTCCAACTTATTATTTAGATTTTAAAATTATTTTTTATTATTAATCTTCATGGGATAATAGGAATTCTTGTTTTGAAAATACAATAAATTTTTCTGGAAAGGAAAGTGCCGCAATTATTGAAACAATTGAAAAATATATGATAAAATTATATTTATGTCGCTTGTACTGTGATCTCTGACAATGTGGTCATGAATAGCCATGACGCAGTTGGCCTTTGTGCCGTGCCTATGCAACTTCTCTTACTGAGTAATAACCGATCAGAGAGATAACATAAATAGTTATACCGCTGTGTAGATGACGCTGCGCTCTTTCATTCCCACAGAAGAGGCGCCGACTGCGCCCGGTGTTGCTTAATTTTAGAAATCCTCTTAATGAACCACAGATTATAAACTAACAGTGCGACTTAAAAAAATATCTACATGTAAAAAAATGTTATTTTTCTTTTAGGTTTGTATGATAAAAGTTTGAATGCCAAGTAAGGTACAATTATTATTATAACATCACGCCAGGTGCTTAACAGGATAGGCAGAGAACAACGATTTTCAAATATCTCTATCCTTGTAAACATCGTCATAATTTTAACTTTTTTGGTCATATTTTTAACTTACGGTCCTCGCTTTTTCAACATTCTAATATCACATTGAGCTTGGTGAATATTGGCATCGAATGTTACAATTTCTATTATGTTATTTTCATTAAACCTAATATATATATATAGATATAGAGACATTATTATCTGAACCCTTTTATCATTTGACGTTTAGACAAGGGTCTCTCGGAATGAGAGGGGTTAAGGTCATATCTATTCTACATTGTACGTACACCTTTACCTTGCGATAATAACACATTTCAATGACATTGTTAATATTAAGCCTATTAAGAAAATGACACGAAATTTTACTTAATATAAAGAGTGAAAACACTGGAGCATGATTGAAAGTTATATGTAAGTTTGGCATATTTAATAAAAACAAATATCTATTTTGACAAAATGACGTAGAGAATTAAAGTGTTATTCATAACTATTTTAATTAACAGAGATTGTTATTGCAGTGGCTCCTTATGGAAGAGGTAGAGATTTATAAAGTACCTACATGCATATGTATGTTACTGCATTTTAAGCGTAATTGAAACAGTTTAATATGTGTAATAAAAGAACAAGCTATTGTATCAAATCAATGCATAACACAAAAATATATTTTTTAAAGATAAGTAGCTATATTATATTCTATGGAATCTATACGACAAAAACTGCAAAACCCTAAAAGTGTGGGAAATGAAAGCGATTCCAACCTTCACCCGTGCTGATGGTGTCCTATTGTAAAATTGCCTCATAGAATAACTAACAAGTTATTTCACTACAAATAACGGCCTCACCTTATTTCAAATTTAATCATAAAGTAATGTCTTCATAATTCGTTTTTAAAATTAGTATACGTAGGTTAGGTATAAGTATCTATGTCAACAAACTAAATAAAAGGATTGATAATTGATATCATTAGCACAGGGTCACGAATGTAGCTTGTTTTGTAGATGGATAACGACAGTTAAATTAAACAACAAATTGTCCTTAAAATTTGTATACAATGCGATATACTCGTAATATCTATTATTGTTGATAATACTAATGTCGCTAAAACTGAACTTTGTTAGAGAAAATAGGTTCTTTAACACATAAATGTTTTACGTCAGTTCTAATACTAATTTGGTGTTATGAAAACACGGCATGTACTAATTACATTTTAAACTTTTAAATTACAAAACTTTGGTGTGACCGTACCTTAACCGTTTGATATCTGTACCTATTATTTACATGACAATTTTATTGGATCGACGTATTATTATACGTAATTATGTGTATTTAATATGAGATGAGATACACATTTTTTTGCGATTGGAAACAGATAAGATTAAATGCGCTCGTTAACACCTCATCTTTACACTTGTTAATTAAAACATGACTTAAATATCTTTTACATCTCATTCCAGAATTGCCTTTTATTAGTTACCTACCGCATTTATATAATTTAATAATTTGATTTGCCCGCGGTTTTTTCGCAATTTTCATTTGATTATTATATGACATATATACCTTTGATTGTTTTGATTTAATTACGCGATTGTAGTACGATACTATAAAAATGTAATTGCTTGGTCACCTTGTTTTTAATGTCACCTCCTCAAACATACCGTTATATCAAAAATTAATGCAATATAACATTTACATTTTTCTTACAGCTTAGCAAACAGTGAGTTAGTGTTACATGTAATTAAATCAAGTTTATTACTCATAAATGTACACAATTTTTACAGTCTGCTAGGTTTTTTAATACATTTGCTCGGGTTAAACAATTACTTTCAATTAAAATTTTAGTACGTTATATGTTTTTGAAATGTCATTATATTTTGTTGAACGCGCAGTTTATATTTCTGTTGTTTTAAGTTTCTTTAACATGTTAACATACAATACAATGCTATATACAGTTTTAATATTATAATTATAGCATTTGTTTTGTATGTAAGACTGGAGACTATAGAGGCTTACCCCTGGCATTATCAATCAATTATCTATGAAACAATACAAAAATTTACAACATTTATATATATACATATACCTATATTGATTTCAGCAGTAAAGTACAAAATACGTATCTATACTTATCTGTATATAAACCAGTTTATTGAATGACTATTACAACTTAATTACTCCTTTATCAACAAATGGAGCTATTAATTATTGTAATAGTCATAAACATTGTAAACGATAGAGATAGATAGGTGCCAAATATATTTAATACGAACTCAAAATTTTACAGTAACAATTATCTACATAAATGATAGTCTATTCTAACATGTTTTATGCTGGAAACATAATGAGTATCGTGTCGTTTGAAGTCGTTTAACATTTCAATATAGGTATAGTAAAATTAGTTACAAATCCTGTCATAGACGGTGCAATATATGCACCATTTCTGTGATTTTATTAGCGATAATAACAACGTCCATCTACTTCTGTTCAGTGGTACAAAATAATGAGATCCGTTATAGAGAGTAAATAAAACAGTTTCTAGTCTAAAAACGGCCGGCGAGCGCGTCCGCAACAATTTTTATGACTGTAATGATTTTACGGTGGCTAATTAAATTGTAACTTTACGAAATGAATTTTACTTTCGTGTAACAGTTTGTGAATATCATACGATAGCTGTGTAGAGTCATACATGTATACATAAACGTAACATTTTTATTATCACTTAACTACAATTATGTTGAGAGCCATAAAACGCCTATTATAATACGATATTGCCGGCAAGAGTTAGGGCTATTCGTCGCTCGCGTTGTACTATTAATATACGGTCCGAATCGGGACTAAGCGTCATCAAACATTCAATATTAGGCGCGCAAAAGTTTGTTCTGCCAACAAAACTTGTGTCGGACCCTATGCTCCCGGTCGGTCGAAGTTGGGAGCAATAAATCGGCAATAAACTCACCTTAAGCCCAGCGGCCGCCGTTCGCCGTCGGCAAACGGGGTCGCGACATCGCTCGTAAACAACTTCTTCACAAAACTCACAGTTCTACCGTTTAAAAGAGTTCCGAGAGTTTCACTCGTCAAGTCACGTGTCAGCGTTTTAGACAGGGCATGAGCGCAATACGTAATGTTGCGGGCGCACGTGGGTAAGTAGTCAGGTGCGGAGGCCAGCGCGTCGTGTTGTTTATGGCGCGGTGGTTACGCAACGCGTAGTCGCCGAGGCGCGCGTCAGTTGAATGTGCCGACCGATGCTTTACGAGCGACGCCGCACCCCCCGCCGGGCGACGCCGCACGCCGCGGCGCCGCACTAAATCTGCGACCAACAGAAAAGGACACCGCCACCCTCCGTTAATCCAACACCATTGATGTCCGAGAGACAACGTTAATCGGAGCGATTAATTGAACGGGTCGGTCGCAACGCGATAGAATTGTATCGGCCGTGGTCGCCGTAGCACGGGGATCCGAGCAAGTGCGGCGTCGTAAAGTTTCTTCGTGTATCGTTCGATGCACCAGACGTTGATAGCAACAAGCTTACACTGAAAGTAGCTCTACCTCGATTTAATATTTTTTTGTTTGTTAACAAATCAACAGTACTTAGTAACAATTTAGGATTGTTTAATGTTATTATCATTCTAGTAATGTTACGCAATTGGTATAAAACAAATTTTTAATATAGGTAGATACCGAAATGGAATGTAGGAAATAAATTTATAGATCTTATATGTAAGTTACTATACTAGATACCAACGATAAACGTAAAGTATATAGGTAGGTAAATGAAACGTATCTACAAATGACATGTCAATCTATAAATTAGGTATCTATCTATTATAGTTACGTAATTCAAATGGTAAACCTAAATTATTAAGCACAAATATGTCATACTATTAAAAGTTTGTAATGCATAAATTTCTAATAAATCTCAATAAGACCTAAGTTTTAGTTTATGTTAAAACAAAATATTTTATTACCAGGCTAAGAATTTTTTGATTACGTGGGTATTTACATACATGTAACCGACAAGGTGATGACATGGACTGAATAAAAATTCTTAACACGTGTTCTTCTGAAAATTTTCTAAACTATAACTGTTCACACAAGTTCACAATATTTGAAGTAGCCCAATACAATGACAGTTAACGATCAGGTTGAATCGAACCAATAAGAGACTGTTATTGGGAAGCCATGTTGCTACCCCCACCCATGTCCGCGCGCTGAGGTAATGTGCGCCAGTCTCATCTGTCATAGTCGAGAAGCAGACGCGTTCGGACGCATGGGAATGGCTGCTGCTGTTATATAAATGTTTAGGTAATTAAATTGTCTTTGTTTAGATGTTCAAGGAGATTCAAGTATTCAGTGTTAAAATAAGACGTTATCTAATAAAAACTACTATTACTTAATGACGATATTTTAATAACTTATTTAATATGTGTTTGCGTTTCAAAATATTTCCTAACCAAGGGTTACTTATTGAAGTAGCGTTTTTGGGTACTTACCTATTAGTTACTATATTAAAGTAGGTACCTATTGTCTTTTAATTGCACGTGTCTTTAAGTTGCAGAATTTTGCTTTTACCACTGATTACATATTCCTTCGGTTTATTATATTTTTTAAATTATAAAGTTAACATTTCTGAATTGTAATCAAATATATGTATTTAGAAAGAACATACTCGTCTTCTTAAAAATGTTAAAACGTTAATTCAGAAATTCCCCATATTTTAAGTAAAGTTCTTTAGAACAGGTAGAATTAGGTAAGTACCTAATACTGAATTTTTTTTGTGTATCAAGTAGGTGCTCAAAAATTTCAAATATCAATATCTAAAAAGGTCTTCAGCTCTTAAAAGGACAGTAATGTGACACAAATAGATATTATGTAAAATTAAACTCAATCTAGAAACCAGTACCTACTGTTTGGTGAAAATACATAGTAACAGCGGCAAGAAGCTTCGAAGTTACTACCTAATTGTTAAGGACCTTTTATAGGTTATATATAGTTCGATGTCCGTGTTTTAATTGTAATCATTGGTTCTAAGCTAGGTTAGAGCTTAGAGCCTCAGAGAAAGACTGAAGGCCGCACATGAACAGGCTGTAGATCCTAGTAACCGCTGCCTCACTAAAAAATTGTGAGTGCCAGTTTCTTAGTACAGTTAGTATCTATTCGTTATTTAAACTATTAGTATGCGTTGATAGACAAACAAAACCCGTAAGTTATTACCAATAGTACCAATAGTCCATTAGGTATGAAATATTCCAGAGCAATGCCTACTATTTGTTTCATTCTAAATTTCAAATAAAATACTTCATTTTATTTATTCTATTTATTGCAGCTTTTTAAAATAAAATTTAACAACGAGGGCACTTAATTTTTTATGGTATTATGATTTTAAAACAGGTTCAGGTAACAATGCCTGTCTTCTTTTCATGATTTGCGATGAATTCTCCACGCTTCTACGACGATCGGTTTGATTGTAGACAATACAAGAATCTAGATATATGTATATAACTCAAAGGTGACTACTGACTGACTGACATAGTGATCTATCAACGCAAAGCCCAAACCACTGGATAGATCGAGCTGAAATTTTGCATTCAGGTAGATGTTATAACGTAGGCATCCGTTAATAAAGGATTTTGATCAATTGTACCTCCGAGAGGATGAAAGTTTGTATGAAACTTTGGCAATTTTAAACCGATCGAGCTGAGACTTTGCCTGCATAAAGCAATTCATATAGCAAAGCAACGTTTGCTAGGTCAGCTAGTACGTACCTAATATTATTTTGTAATAACAGCCATTTCTGTGCTAGAAATAAATGTATGTGTAGTTTCAAAATTTTACAAATTACTTCAGCAGGATATAGGATAGGTACCTACAATCCACCTATAGATATATTTAAATTAAAAATATCTATAAATTTTATAAACACCGAAATGTTAGGCTAAATCAAGTGCAATTAACAAATATCTAGTTGACGTAATTATTTTTTCGCTTTTTTCCGCAGTTACTTTGCCTGTATATAGGCTTTTTATTTATTTACTAGGTAGATTTAACACAGAAGTAATTAAATATTTATATAAACATATTCTAAAACAAAAACCTAAGTAAAAATTATAGTAAGTACTTCAATTTTTGAAACCTTATCTTGTTTTTCATATAATTTTTTGCAGTTAAATACTGGTTTACCCTCAGTAGGAGAAGCTTTAAAGCCTACTTCATTTGGAATAAATGCTGATACGCAGACTTTAACGAATAATATAGACACGCATCCGATTAGGTACTGCCTCTAAAACTTATAATAATTTCAGAATCATAGCTTAATCATAACCATGATTCTAAAATACTTAAAGGTGGTAGAACCCTCTGTGGTTCGACTCCGGCGGCACCACCGTCACACCTATTTCTGCCTTATAACAGCAG
>DWQT01004996.1:0-10686 GCA_018244895.1 Myscelus amystis hages
ATAAAACAAAGTCGCTTTCGCTTCCTGTCCCTATGTATGCGTAGATCTTTAAAACTACGCAACGGATTTTGATGCGGGTTTTTTTAAATAAACAGAGTGATTCAAGAGGAAAGTTGGTATGTATATTAATACCCTTTATATAGGAGAGATATTGATATTTTTGAGATTTCCAATGTGATGTTGTTAATAATAATTTATCGCACGCGAAAGCTAGGCGTTTTATAAAATAAAATGTTTGAAAAATATCAAAACTAGCCCAGGTCAAATTAGCCCAATCAATTATATTTTACTAAGAAACCAAATAGCTATAGTATATATGAAATATTAAGCACAATTAACCACTTGCTGTTCATATAAAATAAATGTATGTGAATATAGAATACACTATGTTGCCAGTTGTCAGTCAAATGTTGCCATGAGCTTTGTATAAATAAAACAACCATTGCAACATCAATATAATCTTATACAATCATTATCACAAAGTCCACAGACTAAAAATCACCATTACAGTCTGTAAAGAAATCCTTTTTCAGAACGGGCAACGACTCTTCGTCCCTCAAGCTCGACGGCAGTCTGATTTTGAAATGGGGATACTTGGGATGCCACCAATCAAACACGGATATATGTACAACTGTGTCAAGAGTTACGGAACATTCCGGAAATATGTTTTTGGTAACATTGTGCTGGCCACTGTTGAATCCTAAATGCAATTTGTGTTGTCTTAATTTATTAGATAAGACGAGACCCACCGAGGATAGAGTCATTCCCATCAATGGGGGCACTTGGTAGAAATGTTGACATGTAACCTGAAATAAAAACAAATTGTTAGTTAACCTGTGCATAATGATAGTCAAACATAAGTCATAAAGGCTTCGAAAGATACCTATACATATGCAAGGGCACCTTTCCTGCCTCTTGCGCAGCTGATCAAGGAGTGTGGTGCTTCTATAAAAGGAACTGGTGTGTCATGAAGGAGGCTACCAACACTGATATCGTTATGGCTGAATTTAACTGCAACTCTATACCTTGTACAGGTTGAATAATGATGCAGAAATACAGTCCACTAGTCCTGCATAGATCTAATAAAAGATCTGTGAATTTTTACCTGTAATACTTTTGAATCCTCTTCAGGGTTAGCATCAATCCTCCCCAACTCCTCCACAATACCCAACTCCTTTTTCGGTATCCCTTGCAATGGATATAATTTCTTGAATTTGAAGAAAACTGAAGAATTCGACGATCCTTTACAATACCAGACGTCAACGCAAACTCTTTTAACCAACTGATGCGGTTTATTCTCCCGGATCTCTTGTTGGCTTACCTTCTTGATGAAGAGATCGTATGTGTGGTACAAAGCTCTGATCACTCTTAGACGTAAGCCATACAGCTTGTATCCGTTCTCCAACCTTAACCTGTCTGGTAACTTTGGACTCTTCTCGCAATGCCGCTTGTACAGAGTGCGCCAAAATGATTCACATTTTGTAATACCATAAGTGGATCGGTTGATTCCAGCAAAACGGCCCACATCTTCAGGTTTAATGTATTGCGAAATTAGATACCATACAATTTCAGGGTAGATTTGCCCCGGACGTCCATCAATAAGGTCCTGTTCAGATTTTGATGTGTGCCTACTTTGCTTATAAACAAATTGTTTTGTGCCATCAGCATTGACTTGTTCCTCTATATCCAGATCTTCATCTAATTGGTCCCAGGTAACTTCTGGAACAGTCTCCGGTACTGATTTTTTCACTCTACTAACTGGTTTCGGTGCATTTGCAGAGTCATTTATGGTAAAATCTGAAAAATGAACGTAAATACGTTTGTAACTGCGGTGTTTATTAGTTGTATTCTCCATAGTTTAAACACTAACTGTATAAGCAATTATTGAAAGCTTCTTTTCTACGGTTCTTTAAAAACAACTTTGAATTTTAAACTTCCTATGGAAATACTAAAACTTAATTGCGCTTTTATCGATTACTGAGCGGAAGTTACACAGATATAAAGCAATTCAATTCGCTTTTATAATACTGAAATAATTTTTTAAACGAAATTTACTCGAAAATAACTACCTCCATAGCTGACATTTTTTTTGCCCTTTTTTTTCGGCATTTGACTAACCAGTTAATCACAGAAGATAATAAGGAATGTTGTTCCTCACTATAAGGTTGCATTCAAGATTTTTAACCCCTAAGGGCCAGCGATAACAAAGAGATTGCCTAATCCATGATCACTAATTATTTCAACTATCACTCAGGCTCCTAAACGTAGCGAAACTTGAGAAATAAATTTACTGTTGTACAAAATAAATAAACCACTTATGTGAATAACTACTACAAGTTCGCTAATCAATGTGATGTGTGACATTGACATTTAGGATAGTACGGAATAGAACGCAGATATTAAAAAAATGGACACAGATACGGAATGGGCTCAATACACAAATAAAAATTCATTATAATACTTCAGATGTGTTTTACAGGTACACTGATGCTATATATTTACCTCAAAGAAAGATTTTGCTGGCCTACTGCAATTCGTAAAAATGCTGATTTCCAAATTTCATTCATACTTTCATAGTGCCGTGAGCATTATGGACAGATGGTCAAAGACTAATTAGTAATGAAACAGAGTAGCTAAAGAGCTGAAAACTTCACAGAAGTATTTCATACTGATCCAAATAGTGGATTGTGCAGGCAGATTATGAAGTATACGACATCATCAGTAACATTAACTATTATAATTTTAATCAATATCCCAGAGGTTTATATATATAGCATGTCGAGGAAGTAAATGTTTCAAAAAATACTTAAACAAAAATTTACATATTACAATGGCTGTTGCAAGGAGGGTTAAATATTAGTATACTGCATTCCTCTATCACTGTCCATTTAAATTATTGATTGCTAAAAAAATAGTCTTTACATCTAAACTAAGCTGTTTTCGTTTGCTTCAAAGTAGAATGCAGTTGCATTTTTTAACAAAAAAAGTGTAATAAATACGACATGCTTAGGTGCATAATTCTTATAACTATATTATAATATACTTCATTTATCTAAAGTAACAAATATTCTATCTATCATAAATAAGTACACAAAATAAATTACCATTACTTACCTAACTTCAATTTTCCCATTCGGTTCGTTGTCATTTCTGCATTAGATAAGCCGCTCATACGTTTTACTCTTTGATAAGACTGACGTCCAATCCAAGATGGCAGACATGCCGCTTGAGCCGTGATAGTATGGAATCGTAAGAGTCTAAGTTCTAGGTGTGTCTTTTAAAATATCGAACTATAATGTATCCCGAAATCTTGACTAAGGTTCTGTTCGAATATTCCGACAATGTGAAGCACCGCCCTCGCGTCCTGTGCGCTAGATTTAGGTAACGTTTGTGCCGAAACATATGTAAAACGGTGATCGAAATCATTGTGTATTCGGTGTGTCGTGTACGATAAGTTATTCCGGTTTGATGGTAAATTAAAATGTGGAATATGATGTGCGACGTAATGCCCACGATATCAGAAGACAGTATCAGTCAACGGAGCTCTCAGTTTTCCGGCGAAGATGCCAATTTTGAGCAGCTCATGGTGTCTATGTTGGACGAGCGAGATAAGTTGGTCGAGAGCCTCCGCGACACGCAGGAGCGTCTCGGAGACTCCGAGCTGCGGCTGAAGGAGGTGGAGAAGGAGCGGGACTCCTTGCAACGTCAGATCGCCGCCAACCTACCTCAGGTTAGTGCACTTGCTATACTACGGTCCGCGTTATATCGGCCGCCTACGAATTTGTGATATCATAAGCCCGATAAACATGATCTTTTCCAATTATGTAAAACAATACCATTGAACACTGATGTAGTCACTTATGTCACATTTATTTTTAAGTCATAAGTCTCAGTATAAACTCGGAAATATTGTTGCTACTATAGTTAAATGACATATTGAGAGCATGATTATTTGAAATTATACAATTTTGAGGCCCACTAGCTCTGTGTACCACAAAATGAATGCCTTCACTGTTTACGTTTTTGTATTCTAGTACAATAATAAATACAATTAATATTATAAAACAAGAGCTACAAGAGTTTAATGCACAGCTAAAACTACTGAACTTACTTTCTTAAAATTTTAAAGATATTATAGCTTCAGTGAGCACTAACAATGGAATTTCCGAAATTCCACCCCTGAGGGGGTAAAATAGGGGTTAAAAAGTTTGAATTAAAATTTGTATGTTTGGAAATTATACATCTGAAATTTTTGATATAAGTATGCCCTTGGTTGATAGAAAAATTAGGGCATTTATTGGTTTTTAGCAATTGATTTTCTACGCAAGCAAAGCCACAAGCATAAATTACTATCGTATTTTGAAAGATAAGTATGGTATGTTCAATAGAGTTTAGGATTATTTCTTATATTTATGTTCGTTAGAAGTAATTTATTAAATATTTAATTTGAGACCCAATGTTTAAAATGTAACTTAATATGCCATTGCAAATACCTACTTGCACTACCCAAATAAAAAAATAATTGTTTTTTTTTTTATTTGGGTATTGTAGACTTTTGCAAGTTCGGCAGAAAACCTTTCATACTAATTTTGTCAATTTGAATGTAACTCACTTCATTCTCTACCTTCTCACACCTGAAGTACCAAAGCTAAAACACAAAAACTTGCTTTTAATTTTTATACCTTAGCCAGGTGAATAATACTAACGCTTGCCAACTGGTTCAACTGGTCACCATTGTCTACGGAAACTTGCAACATCAGAGGAGTGTCATATTCTGAACCAATGTTTTCCATTTGGCAGCTTCTTTAAGTTCGTACAATATCATATCAGTACTCTGTAAACATAGTAAATAATATTTGGTTTTTGGGAAACTGGACCATCATATTAAATTGGTGGGCTTGCATCTCTATCTCCATCCCACTACTGAGTATAGGTGATCCCAGCAACTGGTAGATGCTAGTAGCATACTACACAGCTCAGCTCTAGCGTCCATATCAAAATCCTTGGCTTTTTTTCAAGTAAAGATCTTCTCATTTACATTGGCGAAGGTGAATAACTATTTGCAAACTAACAAAGAGTGAATTAAGTACTATTGTGAGTGGGTCAAGGCGATGAGTACAATATGTCCGATGAGTACAGTACGTACAATAGTCCGACGGAAACCGTTACAGCCGAAGCAAATGTATTGAGGAAGTTATCCATTGTCTTATTTTGTAACTTGCCGCGGCTAAAAATTGATAATATCTTTGTTTATGTAAATTGTTAAATTTTTGCACAGTCTTTGAAGTCGATTGTACATAATTTGAGTGTCTTTTCTATTGTTTTGTAAACGTTTTATTTCATTACTACGTAAAAATTGATCTTAAAACATTTTAGTGGTAACACTTAAAAAATGCCAATAGAATCTTTACAATGCATCAATTTTTGAATCAGGTGGTAAGCATGGCATATAAAATAAATTTTTTGTGTTGGAAATTGTTAATTTTATCTTATTTTAAGCATTATTACGCATTTTTATATAGTTGTCTGGTTTAAATAGTATTTTCAGAGCTGATCTGAATAATGTCTGAATGGTAACGGATGGAGCTTCTACTGACAGTCCATTATACATTGTGTTACAAGGATAATGAATTGTACATTATTTCACTTGTGTCTACCAGGGTCACAGTAATTGCCACTAGGTTGTAATGTGCATATAATAATTTCTTGGAACATCTCAGAGATGGCCAACTAATACCAAACTAGATGTACCCTGCACTATGGTGCCCAAACAGTCTACAAACTACATGTTATATATACGTACTGTATATACTTATTTATATTTATACTAATATATAAAGCTGAAGAGTTTGTTTGATTATTTGAACACGCTAATCTCAGGAAATATTGGTCAGATTTGAAAAATTCTTTCAGTTTTAGATAGCTCATTTATCGAGGAAGGCTATAGGCTATACTAGCTTTTGCGCGCGGCTTCGCACGCGTTGCTATTCATAATTTCATAATGGCAATAAGTAAAAGTGTAGTGTATAGGAATTTATATATTCCAAGGATAGCAGGAAATTTCAGGGTATTGGGAAAGGGGAATTGTTTTACTCCGAATTAAACGCGCGCGAAGCCGCGGGCAAAAGCTAGTTATAGATAGTTTTGATTACTATAAAGAGAAGAAACATGTGCAACAATGTTTGTCCTGGCCGGGGATCGAACCCGCGACGTCCGGTCCGGCAGGCGGACAACGCTCGCGCTGAACGCGACGTCGGGCCGTGAACGGAGATATCGTCCGGGTTGCGGTTGAGGCTGTTCACGACGGCGTGAATGCTGCGACGTCCGCTCGGCCTCACGGCGCCACCGGCGCGCCTGCCGCCCGTAAACGCGCGCAATCGTACATACGAGTACGTACGCACTGATTAAAAAATGGACAGTTGATGTTGTTTCATTCATTCTGGTATTTCATTCATTCACTACGAGCTGAGCTTTACGGTGTAATTACCCGACTAAATTCCGATTCCGTGGGAATTTCGCGCTCAAAAGAAGCCTATACGTTATCCTATAACCTCCTCTTTCTCCCAGTGGGAGTGCCATTATCAAATCAACTGCCGTTCAGCCGTTCCCAAAATAATCCCGGTCAAATAGAAAAACAGACGCCCAAAAATTTTAAAAATGTCTAAACAGACATAAACATGTTTTAGTACCATATAAATGAATAAGTATAAACATTTGATAAAGCACAGAAAAACATTTCAATGTTATCTATACGTATGTATAGATTACATTTAATGAATGTCATACATTCATTATAGGTTTCGTTCGTTAGTACTAAGTTCGTTCGTTCGTTCGTAGTCCGTAAGTGTCAATATTGTCATTAAATTGTATATTGTCTGGACAATCATTCTAATAGAGACTCTGACTGCTAATATGGATTTAGTGGTTTCTACGTACACATAAGTGTTATATAGTATGTATCGCACGTTTGTCAGCTGTCCGGTTATCGTAATACAGGAACCATAGGCGTGTGTGGAACTGTCCACTTCTTATAACTAACTAGCTGTCCCCGCAAACGTTGCTTTGCCATATAAATGATTTTGCCGTTGTCGCAATATTTTTATTGCTGCTCCTCTCCTATTCATCTTAACGTGATGTTATAATACAGCCTATAGCTTTCCGCGATAAATGAGCTATCTAACACTGAACGAATTTTTGAAATCGCACGAATATTTCCTGAGATTATGACGTTCGAACAATAAAAAAAACTCTTGAGCTTTATATATTAGTATAGATATAAATGTATTTTATTGCGTTAATCTCACAGCGTAGTGCATAATATGTCCGCACGGTTACGAAATGCGAATGGATATTCGCTCAGTGACCATAATTCATTAGTACAATATCAAGTTCGAACAATCGATTTACATTTCGATATAGTCAAAATGAGCTTTTTTAAATCATATTTAAAAAAAGATTAACGCGTATATTTACATTTCCTCACATTTTATTTTACATTGACAATATTGACAAGTTAGGCAGTAACTGTTGTAGGGACAAGAAAAGCATCTATGAAACTATACGTCATCAAGAAAACATATTTCATTGTATAATGTGTAATATGTAGAAAGTTATTGGCACTACAATACTCGTAATATAACATTAACATTAGCCATTAGACACTAGCCATTGTCAACCCACGAAACACAACAAAAATCGAGAAAGGGACATATTCAGATAAACAATTTATAGCATCTGTAGATATCACAGAAAGCAGTGCTAGCCGAGTGATTTGAAATTCAGCCCCTCATTCCGGGAGGTCTGGGTTCGATCCTGGCACGCACCTTTGACTTGTTACGTGCGTTTTATGACTAAACTTCAAAAATATCACTTGCTGTAACGGTGAAGGGAAACATCGCGAGGAAACCAGCACACCTCTGAGATGTTATACTCGTAAGTGTGTAATATTTTCTGAGGTGTGTGAAGTCTACCGATCCGCACTCGGCCAGGGTGGTGCACTATGACCTAAATCTCTCTCACTATGAGAGGAGACCCGGTCCAGCAGTGGACCATTAAAAAGGGGTGAAACACCATATACTGTCTTTCTCATAGAAGTTTCTGGCACTTATCCGATGATAGCGCGTGTCAATAACCTGTCCTGTCTAGATACGAACAACCGTGAGGGTATAATTAGCACCAAACATTCACCAGCGTCTACCTTTTACTCTATTTTGGCCGCTAACTATAGTTTTTTTTTTGCTTCTTCTTCGGTTCCACGAAAACCGAGGTGACTGAACTGAACATTTGGGTCGCGTTGAGTGTTATCTCCATTGTTATTCTTATTTACATCTTACGTTACACAGTGCAGTGCAGTGAGTCCAGTTGTAAATATTACTTTGAATCGTCAAAACAGAAACCGTTCAGGCGATAACAAGGAAATTATAAATGATAATATAAAACGTAACATTAAACCTGTACTATAAAAAAAATTGTTACTGGTTCACCGCCGCGATTCGAATCCAATTATGAAAGCAAAAATAGAATTGAGCTATTGAAATTTTTCCGAGAATTAAAATTAAAATTATTGCGAAATTATACGCATAACCCCGAAATAGGCTTAGTTCTTTGATATGATAAAATACATGTACATAAAACTCACGGTAAGCACGGCTATTAGAGATTTTTTTAAAATCAATATTCATTACTACTATACAAATACTAGGCTGCGCGCGTTTGAATTAAAAAAACAATTGTTAAATTTTAAAAATAAAAGCAGCCAAAGTTTCTCCTTGTCACATCAACTATCTGCCAGTGAAATTCCCGTCAAAATCAGTCCAGCCTTTCCAGAATTGTTAAAAATTGTAAAAAGAAAATATTTTGGTATATGTACCGTGTTTACATACATATTTATTAATTTATATAATATGTATTTAATAAAAAGCGGTTATTTTAATGTTACAAACAGACATTCTAATTTTATTTATTAGTATAGATATAGATTCGCAACATGCTAATAATATTTAATGGTAAATTGATGCACATGATCTGGCGACAATAATCCAATTGTTTAGTAACATGATATGTAGAACAGCTGTTTTTTTATCGTTTCGCAAATCTACTAAATGATTCACGTACAATACACGTAGGGTCGCCATGCCCCAAAACACTAAATACGGACCTGACCGCTACATTATACAGTAAAAGACGGACATAAATATGTTTTTAAGGAACAATTGGTAATCTTTGGTTTCCATTTCATAGAGTGAACATGTAAAAAACGATTAATACAAAGCCAAAACTGTAAGAATAGATCGACGGCTACACACGTAACTATCTCGTGGGACATTTCCGCAGAAAAATAAATGTGTCCTGCTAAAGCCACACACACCTGGCCACCCTAGCTGCACAGGATCATTTAAGAATGGGCGTTACACGAGTGATGTCATCTGCACCTCTGTCACCGAGTAATTGAATGCGTCACTCGTTCAAAGGCTTCTAATCGCCATAGAACAAGCACTGACTAGTAATCATTCCTACGAAAACGCATACGCGAGAAAATAACGCAAAGCGACCACCCCGTCGTTCAGTGAGCGAGAACGGTGTGACCATTTCATTCATTCGCCAACGAGGAAACGTGAACGAATCATATTTTCCATGACCCGAAACCGTTCAAAGATAAAATGCCAAACGGACTATCTATTATCAACGAATTTTCAAAGCTTTTTAATCGTTTTCAACAAAAAATTATAAATGCTCTAATGCATAATTCTACGACATGTGCCTACGGCATTGGACATACGGAGTGAAACTAAATAATTTGCATAAAAATTTTTGAATGCTCAATTCAACATTGTCTCGTCCTCTGATTGAGGAAAATGCAAAACGGTCGATTCCGAGAATCCATGACCATGTAATATCCAATCACAATTCATCCTCGGAGCACAATCTAATATCAATAGATGAATAGCGGCAAAAACATTCACTTTTGTCATGTCTGTCAAACTTCGCCCATTCAAAGTCAATCTCGAGACAATTCGCTAAGGTTGGACATGCCTTTTAAAGGTATTGATAAATTTTGCGTCTATTCTGAATACGTCTAAAAACATTGTAGCCCACTTTTTGCTAACCGAATATTACCGAGGCACTCAGCCTAAAAATAGTAAACACTCATTGACAACGGTCGAGGTGTTGGAAGGAAAAAATAAATTGGAAATTGGAACAAAGCGCACGGTAACACGTGGAAAATGGCAATATTTAATTGATTCCAATTCCAATTATATAACAAGTGAACGGTCGAAAAGTGAGGATACAGAGACGAGGAATGGAAAAAAATCAAATCAACCATTAAAACCTAATGTATAAAAACTAACTTAATTCAGAACTTCCTAATACAAGCGATATCTACACAAGTTTAATGATTGAACTTCATAAACAGATACTAAAGATTCCATTCCGCTAATTTGTTTGACATAATTCTCTAAAGTGCGTTTGATACCCACCTTTAAAGCCAGCAAATTCTTTAATCCTTGTCTTAGTTCGAATTGAACGTTATCACCATTAAGGCCGGTTCAGACTACGACACTATACACCGTACACTCAGTGTACACATCGATTGTCTCTGTGTGAACAAGAGTGTCTGTAATTGGTAAATTTATTGCGACACAATATTTATTGTCGCATCAACCGTTGTGTGAACACGTTGCGTTT
>DWQT01004997.1:0-10685 GCA_018244895.1 Myscelus amystis hages
AAGCTATAAGGCTGAGGGATTATATATTGTCCACTGTATTTATAAATTTATACATGTGTACTGTATCAGCTGGCTCGTTTCCATATCATAAGGCCTGCTCAATTTTTGTCGATAAGACTGTTACTTTATTACAAGGCTTTTATTACAAATTAATGTTTGGAGATACATTTTTATAACGTAACTAGACCATTGATTTGTTTCAGACTGTTTATAGCTACGAGATAAATCTTTTCCCATTGCACATTATACAAACTGTTAATATCGCTTTAAAAGTATAATAAATATTTCATAAGATCGTAATCAAAAAATTATATGTTTAGGTTGGTTGTCTATTTGTTGGGAGTGTTAGGACCGCCCATAAGTATTGAAGCGAACGAAATAATTATACACGACAGGCAATACGTCTTACTAACAACGGGCGTAAAAGAATATGTAAGTAAAACGAGCATGAAAACTAAAATATGTTGAGAAAAAAATCTAATTCAAAATTGACAACAATTCAGACAATCCTTCCTAAAAGCTTCAAGAAAATTAACACTTCATACTTCACTTAACTGAATAATGTTTTATTTACAATTATTCAATAAACGATCTAATCTCGTAAAATCATAGAGTATAGAAACAGACCATAGATAATATATATTATATTTAAATATGACGTTTCAACAAAATGTAACCAACTATTTGACAATCGAAAACCTGGTATCTAAACTTTTGAGGTATAAATGCTTTTAATATTAATCTATGTGTTTAATTCCTTTTGATGCTTATATTATAAAACTCGTTCAAAACAACGATACTTAGTTAATAGTTCGTGATTGCCTACCGCGGCCTCCGCGGGGTGTAGATGTAAATGGGTGTACGGGAGGCGGTAGACTGGTATTAAGGGTAAGTGCACCGATAATTGCACCGTGAGAACACGACAGCAGACTACACGCTATCTTACTGCGTCTCTCGGCGACTGGGGAACCGCAATTTTGGTAAGCAATCCATCACATTTGCAATGGCTTTTAACTTGGGAACCAATAATATTGATACCCTTAGATAACTGAATAACGATAAACTGGTCACAAATTACAAAGTTAGCATTTTCCTTATTATGTAGGTATTAGTAAGGAGTATCTAAGTATGTCTATAATGAGGGAAGTTCCTATACCTACTGCATGCAGTTGTTATTAACAATTTCGTTTTGGTCTTTCTTTACGAATGCCACTCCACACACTACCAGGCGCGTATTGTAGCGATCAGGAGTAGCATCGCATCTGTGACCAACTTATTATACTATCTTATTGATTACTATCAGTCCTAACCAACAAATTCTTATTCGCACTGAAACCACATGACCCATTTTATCTTGGACACATATGTTATGTTTTTGAATTCATTAATGAAGTACATTTTAATTGGTGGTTAATTATGTTAGGTAGATACCGGACCTGAATATAGAGAGGTACCGTAATTATCTTTTAATGGGACATTACATCGAAAAAATACTTCAAGTTATCTTTTTAAAGTTCAGTTCGTAACGAGAACTTTGTCCTTTAAATTGAACAAAATGCTTTTAAGATCGCAGCGCCTATTTATTTATGTATTTTAATTGGGTAAATCTGTTTGCTACAATATATGTAAACTATTAAATATGCCTTGTCGTTAATACGCAATAACCGTTTTCATAACTCTGCAGATTTATTTATACTCTATCAGTAGCCATAAACCATTAAACTTTTTTTAAAAATTTTGTCCGTCTCTTTTTCTGTCTCTTCCAGATAAACTGTTGCTAAACCCATTTTGATGAGATTTTCTCTGAAAGATAAGGGATTTACAGCGTTATTTTCTCCGAAATATGTATTACACCAAAAGTTTGCGGTTGTCTCTGGGTGGAAGTAGAAACCATAACCATTCGACCAAAAGGACAGTCGCAAGGTTATTTTAACAGATAGTAATTAACAAATGATTAAACAACGATTAACGCGTAAACGATTACACTCTTCGAAGTCTGTACACGTCTAGTACATACAGTACTCGCTCTTGTGGGCGAGAAAATTGTTCAAGTTCAACCTTCACATAAGCTGTCTCGTCTTGGGAAAGACGGCTGTTCACATTGCACTGCACGGATGCTACGGAGTAACTTGTAATTAAAATATCTAAACGTAATTCATCTAGTTAATTGTATCGGTTAAAACTGTTTTGCAATATTTCGCGAGCAGAATCTATGGTATTATTTAACCAGTATAAGCGGAAACCTCGCTTACTCCTATCGAAGAAATATACACTAACATATAAAACTGTAAATATACATACATATGTATGTAAGTCCGTGATGTGTGGATAATGCTTAGTCTGTACATGTGATAAAATTGAAGTGATTTTTGTAAATTATAACATTTAAATATTGAAACTACTGAAACAATTTGTCACTTATACACTACAAGGGTACAAAAATTTTCCGTTACAAAATTTATTTTTAAAACACTTTCTTTTTAATTAGCCAGCCTTCCTTTAAGAAGATATTTATCTTAAAAAGCTTCGCACAATAATGAAAACCGTACTACGACAAAAGCATTTGCAAACTTTTCGTTAGACACTTGAGACAATAGAAAGGGAAATTTGTGAAGGTCAGTGGAACGCTTTCGTGTCGCAAATCAAGTTGTCCGTTACGAATCGGTAATAACAACACAATTCGCTGCGGCCGCGGTGACATCTCGTCTATACAAACGCCTATGCCATAGAGTCTATACCATAGACAACGCTACAGGACCAGTACGTTATGTTGCAGGCAAATTGTACAATCAATATTTTCATATCCTATAACACCTCACCTCTGCGTAAGTATTGCAAGGTAAAGTTAATCTTTATTATTAATTGTATCTCTTTAAATTTTAGCTTTCAACTAATGACTCCATTTGATTTAATTATTCACAATGTAATCAGATGTGCTATGTTAATTACAACACCTCCGGTAATCAATATTAGATAATTCGCTCAAATTCGCGCCAAATTGCACACTATCTCTTTTTTTCAATCTACTGTCTAGGCCGTACCACAGATAGATATAGAATAGATGTAAGATAACAGTCAGGAAGTTCTGATTTTTCATAGATTGAAATCTGATGTGCTTTTTCATGAAAAGGACACTCCATAGAATACCAAATACTGCAAATCGACTTCGACGTAATATAAATTCTCTCACTGGCATAGACATCTGACGCCACAGACACACTACCGCCTAGATGAGCGCGCGACACTTTTATTTGGGTTAAGTACTTTTTAAGCCGTTATGTTTAACCACAAACGTTGATTGGCGGGCATTTTGTAGCACGCTTACCTATTAATATAAAATCCGCAGACAAGCCATCTGTTTTTTTCACTCAATAATTTCACATTGCCATTGGACATTGTATAAAATGTTATTTTTTTTGTATGTACGTGATTATTTTAAATAAAATTTAAGTTTTAAAATACAGTTTTAGTTCAAATTAGATTTTATACAAGCTTTCCATAAAAAGATTTTCAGTATGTGAATTCTTCTGTAACCAGATTAACTACAGTCTGTTATGAGTTTCTTTACAGTATTCGGTCAATAAATTTTTTGGGAAAAGTTGAATTTTAACAAATTATTGTTTGATTTCATTCCCGCCGTTTTGTGGGAGCGAGATAGACGGATGAGATAGAATAGTCTCATTACTCTTAACTGTTAACATACGAGTAGTGTCTTTGTAATACAGTGTTAAGATAGATTTTTGCAGTCTTTTCTAAATTATGTTTTGCGTTGACGTTACCTCGATTATTCGAATTTTAAATGCGTGTTACACATTTTTTTAAATTATTAAATAACCAGAATCTTTATCATGTGCCATGATAAAATTCGTTAAGGTAACAGAAATAAACTTTTAAATAATGAGTCCTAGATCAGACCTGCCTCTTCCGTTCCCGTCTGACTCGGTGAGTAGCGAGTGCATTCACAGCGGATTACAAAATCTTGCATAGGTTGTAGTTGGCTTATCTTGGCGGGAATGCAATTTGAAAAGAATGCGCACTCGGCGATCGCACGGACAATGGACTGCGCTTGTTAATATGCTATTTGCTGTTTTTACCGCTGCGCATTATGTAACTGTCGTAGCGTCTATAAAATCTACGTATTCCGCGATCATTGTGGTCAATCTGGTAGTGAAAAGAACAGAAACATATTGCGCAAGCATCTTTATCGTCAACATTGGTTTCTAAGATTCAGTTGCGGAAGATCTTCCCGGTAAGTAGATATTTGCAAGTTGGTCCAGGTTAACGGAAATAATGCATCTATTTCTGCTGCTAAACGGCTGATATTGGCATATTTTCTGTAGCTCGGGATAGCACCGTACTTGTCGAATATTCAAACTATAATTATTACGTGTGTGCCGAGTCCCGAACGTATCATTAACAATTCGACGTAGCGATGGTATCGTAAATCGGAATGATCGTTCCGGTTGCGTTTCGGCCATCCGCGCGGAATTCGAGCTACGCTGGGAGCCGATTAAAAATTTCCGAAAAAAGACCTTTACGGGTTATAATTTAAGGTCAGGAAGGAGCGTGATCTCGGCGCGGTGGATAAAAATTATTTATTTGCGTGGGGCGCGGCAATTAGGTGGGCGGGGCGAGTCTGGGCGCGCGACCTCTCGACCCGCGGCCACTCGTCCTGTCGCGCTGACGGCCCGCGGAGCAATTCCGAAATTACACCGCGCGGGATCTCGTCACGAACTCAACCCACTTTCATATAAATACTTATAATCTCAACAAATCCTGCGAATGCTTTTCGCACGACCGCCACAGCTCGCGACGTTGCGTACGTAACGGTTACGCGTTGAAATTAAAAGGATAACGCACTTCAGCGCAGCGCCGCCTATATCACGGCGTCACAGCGCTCATTATTTCCTCACATACTCTCGAAGATGGCAATTACCGATACATGTTGTATCGGCGCACGCGCACGCAACGCCGCGGCGCGCCGGCGAAATGTGGGCGGCGCGAGTAGAAATTAACTCCGCTCTAAGATGCTATCCGATGCGATGCACTCCCCGGTTTTCTTTTTGTCGGAGATGCGGGGAACTAGCCGTGAAGCCGATTAATTTAGGCGATACATGCAACGCAATATCGCAGGTGGTCAAGAGACGCGGCCGCCCTGTCTCGAAGGCTGTAATAGGTCCGAATCAATCAAGTATCTATCTCAATCAGTACGGTAGCGTTATAGAATTTAAATAATACAATGAAATAAGGCCGTTTTGTACGGGCGCTTGGCAAATCGTGATCAATAATAATGTTGGAAACTATAGTAATAAAATCCCTAATCTAACTAATTGTGATGGACGTACTTACTTGCGTATATTAGTTGTTTTTAAATGCCTATTCAATAAAGTACTTAATTACCTATCTATATTAATTAATTAGGCATGTTTTTCTTTTGATATTTGGCTTGGGAAAATCACGAATTGAATGAGAAAATGGACTATAAATAGCGGTAAACCGATGTAAGTGACATAATCGTATGGTCCGTGTTAAATATCGGTAATTTTGATTACTTATTATTATCTGTTGACTGATTTATTCCTTGCTAATTTATGAACCATTGACAAGGCGAAAACAACAGAAGCACAGGCGAAGGCGAAGGCAAAAACATCAGTTACTGAGTATCACGAAAATTATATACTATTAAAAGTGTATTTTTAAAGAAAAGTTAAACATAAAAGTATATTTATACTACCAATGAAGGGTTTTTAAAATGAAGTAAATCTTTTATTATGTCAACCTAGACGTATGTGACCCAATGGACGATATCTTTTAACAATGTTGTTCCGATTAAATCAACATTGAAAGACCGAAATACAAAAACTGTTTCGCAATGAAGAAGGAAGGTTTATCAGATTTTCTTTGGCGCTAAATAAAATTCAAGTGAGCATTGTTTTCCAAATCGCATCCAAAGACAATTCAAAACCGTTCTGATCCGATTGTTAACGGAGATACCTACGGAAAAAACATTAAAGTGTGTGAATCACCATACTATTAGATGCACAAGATATATTAAGTTGCAAATAAAAACACTTTGTTTTTTCTGTACTGCGAAAAATAATCAATTACCTGTGGGTAAATTTGCGTTTTAAGCATAAAATATTATGGCAGCGTTCATATTTAGCGAAATTTATTCAAATTATATATGTAAGTGTAAGACCTCACCTAGGAAGTGTCTTTTCACTCTGTCCTATATAAGTACAAAATTATAAAATTGCATATTAATTGACTAATATTTGTGGCTATCTAACAAGTAGGTTTATATCTAATACATTGGATAATAGCGTTCCGCGGAATGATTTCTAAGTGAAGTTAACAAATTGTTAGAATGTAGTAATTAAGCATTGTTAATCAAATATGTATTAAAACGTTTCACAATTATTTTGCAAACTTAAATATCTAGACTTAAATTGACCATACAAAAATATACAGGCAGAAGACAATGAATGAATGTAAAGTTGAATTTATGCAGATATTGAAAAAAAAAAATTAAATGTTGACTACTTACTAAATAGAACAGAGTAAATATGATAAAATTATCTGTACGATTCTGGAACCTACGGAACTACATCGCTGTCCTAATTTTTCCCGCCAAATACTTGTGAACTGTCAGTAGGTGATTGAAGTTCAAAGAGAGGATTGCCATTTGATAAAATATTTTTAAGACCCAAAGAAAAAATCCTATTTGATGATTTCTAGACCACATCCCACCGGTAATAAAGTAGTAAGAGTTTTGATCATAACCAGACATCTCTGTATCCCTTAGATAAAAAGCATTGATATCCGATTGTGCAGATGTTGCACTATAGCTATTAATGTTTTGGGTTCAATTCTCAATGCCTACCAGGAGATTATAAACCATTTTTTTCAGTGTAGCAAACCAACAGACAAACCGCCAAATTTAAGTCACCATCGACTATAGGTATTCGTAAAAGCATAGGCGAGCCTTGTTGTGAGACACTTGGTCTTGTTAGGGTACAAGTGAGTCGGCGTGCCAAATAAAATAAATACAACTCACTATTGCGAAATTGTCTCAGGATCCTCTTCATGCCAGCGGCTGATTTGGACAGGTGCGGAGAGGCACGCGCGCTCGCCTCAAATGCACCTTCTCTGGCCGAGCGTCACGGCTGGCTGCGGCAGCGTCACGGGGTGGTTAAACTCTCGCAAAGGGCGCGTGACGACTCACTCGGCCCGCAAATTGACCGAATTTGGTCACCAATGAGGACGATGCTCGATGGGTCGTTTGGGTGTCTAAGTAAAATCCCACGCTTTTTCCATGCACGGTACAGATTTAAATTTGCAGTTCAAGGAAATCACTTAAGAGATATTTTCATTTTAAGATCCGTCAATAATTAAGTGAGAAGAGGCAATTTCATTAGCTAAAAGACGGAGTTATGAAATATGCTTAAAGGTACAGAGGTACCAAGTAGAGGATAAATATAGGTAGTTGTGGTCCTATTCAGGCTGCTGGATTGACTTAATGTTGATGTTCCGTTTAACTGTTAATAACGATTAACGTCATAAACTATTGAGGTACTTAGTAAAAATATCCTAGACCACTGTTTATGCATAATTACTAAAGCAAGTTTACAAACAGATAACAAAGTACATAGTTCTTAATGAGGGATTCGTTCAACTTAGCTCCACGCCGGAAGCGCGCTCGGCGGCGCGCGACGCCGTGCGATATGGTACAGTTCTCCTGGTGCAAAACTTTAATTGAAATGTTTCTTCTATGCTTATTTACTTTAACTTAGATAGGTAACAAAACCGTCTATAGTAATCTAAAGTTAATCACAAATGCGTTATTGCTAGCGTATTAAGTTGTTAGTACTTTTTGACTTAGCAATTTGGACGCAGTAATTATCAGCTGCTACATGGTGTGTTAAAAAAGACGCTTTTAATATGTAAGCAATGTACTTGCTACTGTCTGACTCTTCCGAGTGGGTCATAATATAATTTCAAAAGCTCTGAGCTAATTTGAGTACTGTAAAAAATGTTTTAAATCTCTTGGAGCAAATTTGAAAAATAGGTTACGTTGAGACTTAAGTAGGTATTGGTATGTACTCGTACTTCCCATTTGGCTTAAAAAAAAATTTAAACTCCCTAAATATAAAAAAAATTGTTAGAACTTAGTATCGGACATAACTGAGTAACGCGTTTATGAGGAATTTACTAAGCGTCAAAACCTTGGTAAAAATGTTGTTTTCTTTTTTTTAAGCTTTATGCGCAATTGCACATGTTATGTCATATTTTGCGAATTTGTCAAATATAGCAAAAGCATTATATAAACAAACATTTACACGTCGGTATACGTACTTTTATTTATATTTTTGATTGTATAACATTCTTAACTAATCACAATGTCGCAAGTAGAAATATCACCCGACCCAGGGAATCCAAGTATGATTTCAGCCGTTTCAAAAGTTAGTTTGGCGTCAGCGAAACCCAGCAAGGCTGCATTTTCATTTATGGAAAAACGCGAAACATACAACGTGATAGTCGAAGGAGTCGATTGTACCCCGGACAATATAGTGAGTGCTGATTATGTCACTATGGAGGATAATTTCACTCACGCAGCCTTCGAAACTAAAGTTCGTGTTAAAAGTGAATTGGTCCTAAAACCTTCTAAGTCTGTCGCCAAGTCCGCAACGGATACCGGTGTTAAAGTTTACGCGACCACCATTTCCCTTGACGACATCAATATTGATTACACTTTAAACACCGAGGAAGGCTTCATTCCGGACGACCTCGTATTAGATATAGCACCCTCCGCGTTTTATTTACCTAAAACAAAACCAATTATGTCGTATCCCGCTGAAATATTTGTGGTTCTAAAAGAAACGGAAACGTCCTTCTTATTTGAGCTACCGTCTATATCTTACGATAAAGGAACGCCCGAAGCCGCTGCAGTGGAAGAAGAGAATGAGTTTTACCAGTACATAACTGTTGGAAAAGGAAGGAATCGGAAAATGGTCGTCGAAGAGACTCAAACAAAGGAATATGTATCGCAAAGCCGACACACGCTGGCGACCAGGCCACAGAAGAAGAACGCTATTGCGTTTGCGTCGATGTGGGACATGCACGATACATACGCACGGCTCGCTAGAATCAAGGCAGAAGAAAAGCCTGATGAGATGGTGATGTATCAATCGGCAGCTCCCACACTGCTCAGAAAAAAGAAGCAGACGACAACAGAAGCCGCTGTTCACAGAGGTAAATCATTTAGCGAAATATCGACATCTCCTGAGTTTCTAGACGCTGTCCTTCTAACTGAGCGTGTATTAGCTAGCTTAGAATATGCGAAAGCGCAGAAAAAGTTTCGTGGTCTCGTCAAAATTGATCCCTTGTCCTTGGACTTAGTATATGTTTACACTATGAAGTCGTTATGGACTTTAGAGTGCCCAGAGACCACCAATAGACCCATTACCAGCATATCTTTCAACCCAAAAAATAGCAATATATTAGCAGTTGCGCACGGAAAGTTCACATACGCCGAAGGTCATACAGGACTAGTTTGTGTCTGGTGCACGAAAAACCCATGTAAACCAGAGAGACTGTACAGATTCCCAGACCCTCTGACGTATGTGGCATTTTGTGATAAAAATCCAAATTGGTTGGCCTGCGGTTTTGCTAATGGTGACGTTTTAATAATAGATGTCACCTCGTACTCTATCAAAATAATAGCGAAGAGCAAACGCGACACGAATCCATGTTTTGAGCCGATATGGGCAATTTGTTGGCGCTCCGTCGACAAGCACGATTACGTTATGACCGCATGTCAAGACGGAAGAATCAATAAATTCACGAGTACTAAAACGCATGACTTTATCTGTACGCCGATGATGCGAATATCAACAGTCGAAGGGAAAATGAAAGGCTTGGAGACACCAAAACAGTGTCTGAAGGTGGACGTTCCGATCACGAGGTACCCGGCAGCGCTGTGCATCAAATGGCATCCGACCGTCGACCACGTCTACCTCGTGGGCACCGACGAAGGCTGCATACACAAATGCTCCACGCACTACTTGAATCAGCATATAGATGTGTACCGAGCTCACGCGGGGCCGGTGTACAGTATGCAGTATTCGCCTTTCATGAAAACGTTGCTCGTGTCTTGTGGCGCTGATAACGCGATCAGGCTATGGATGGAGGGAATCGATGACGTAATAATGACTTTGACATGTCCGGCTGCGGTGTACGATATCGCATTCTGCCCGATTAACGCGACCGTACTATTATCTGTTAGCGGCAATGTCCTGTCTATTTGGGATCTTCGTCGGAAGACTCATGTACCATGTTCGGAGTACACATTCCCTGGATCTGTGGTGCTGGTTTACGTAAAGTTTTCAGCGTCCGGGGACAATGTGTTTGTCGGCGACACAATGGGCCGGATACACACTTTCCACTTGGAAGACACCCCTTTGCCACCATATTACCAGAAGAAAATGCTCGATGAAGCTATAAAGAAGGCGTTGTGCACGAGGCCTCAGCTGTTGAAGCAATTGGATAAACTCGAGAAGCATAGAGAAAAATATGGTGACTAGGGGTTAATAAAACAATTTAGTCTAGTCTAGTAGTTTAATAAAATAATTTCATTATTGGCTTTAATGTAAATAGTTATTAGTTATTAATTATTATGTATGGTT
>DWQT01004998.1:0-10685 GCA_018244895.1 Myscelus amystis hages
CAAATGTTTGTCCTGGGTGGGAATCGAACCCACGACCTCTGGTTTTGCAGTCAGGGTCGCTAACCGCTCGACCACGACGCCAGTCAAATGAATAAAAGTATATTGGATATATATATAATATACAATGTACTCGTAATTGCATACAAGCATCTGCAGATTTATCCTATTTACAAAAATCATTTAACTCTGAAGTCGCAGACTCGCATTTAATTTAGTAAACTAAAAATAAGTAGTCCTAAAGGTAGGACTTTAAAATACAATGGAACTTATAATAATCCAAACTAAATTCATTTCATATGAGAACAGGCATTTTCCCTGCGGATATTATTTCACTACCTGATTAATTGGTCCATCCTGGGAATTGATTACGGCTATGCAGGTAAATTTACATAGTTGAAATACAAATATACATATAAATTCAAATTCAAAACTTCTCATTTATTTTATGTTACACACGAAACCATAGTTTAGTGTTTTGATGTCTGAATACCAATGGATAAATTTGAAAAATTCAAAATATCGGCACTTACTCGTATTGCAACGTAATAACATCTGATGTCAAATTTACACGGCGATCAGATGGGACCACCCAAACCGAGTAGGTTGTGTTGTAGTAAATAGACACATGATAAAACGCATAATAAACAAAACCGTAAAAAGATTTATTTATATAAAACAAGACATATTTTTTGATACTCATAAACACATCATCATAAATACGTACTCATAGACACGGATTTCCGAGCTCTCTGGAGAATAAGGGAATAGCAGCGGAGAATACCGCATGCCTGCTCAGGAAGTGTCTGTTCACTCTAAACTTGAGACGTTTTAGCTATATTGAGTTTAATAAAGAAATCTTGTTTTTAATCCTTCACCCAGTTTAATAGTGCACAAAATGTAACTATAACGATTGCTTAGGAATATCAATATCAATATGAGTTAAAATTTCAACGACGCTGCTCTAACATAGAACTTTTAACTCCCATATCACCCCTTTAGGGTTTGAGCCGAGTTTAAAGTTTTCGAAGCGGAGGGCGTTCCGAATCGGTGTCTCGCGAATCAGTAAAGGAACTTCGGGCGGCAAATACCGGATTATGTTAATTTTCCAGCTCTTCTACATTCAAATCCGATCTTCGACTGTCTCAAGCGCGCGCAGGAGCGAGAGTTTTGCTTTACTTAGGAAATTTTCGATCTTAGACAGCAGAGCACCTTATGTTTAAGAGATGATAGGCTAATGCTATTGTATTCGGAATACTTACGTACTTACCTACCTAATTATTACTTTGTTACCGATATACATTACGCTACATTGTAGAACCTACTAACGTCGGAACTATACATTTTTCCGTGCCGACAAATAGCAAATTTGCTTTTGATGTGTAATTCTGTTCTCGCATTATAAAGATGCGTTACATAACCTAGGTACATACACAGTAATACATACTGATTTTCAGAATAAAAATACCACAGTGTTTACGAATAAATAATTTTACTTTAGGAAATATAAGTATAAAACCCATATATCAAATACACATAAAAGTAGACACTGCGATTTAATAAATCAATAAAATGAAATTCATAAATCAACGTTCAATACAATGTTTATAAATATTAGTTCACAAAGCCCCAAGTGGCTTAAAACTTACAAATTATTTATCAAACAAGCAACAAAATTGCCGCCGCGCCGCCAGCAAACAGCGACAATCAGCAAGTAGTGTTGAGTCACAATCACACAACATATTTGCATTTGCTCCGAGATATTTGCCCTGCCGTAGACATGTATTCCGCTACATACGCTAAAATATGTAATAAGTGCAATCATTACAGCAACTCCCAATAATTATAGGCGATATTTAAGGCTATTTTGGCTTGGTAAGGCTAACCAATAAGCGAACTAATGAGATAACGTCAAAAGTTAAACAATTAGATGTCGCATACTAAATATTCTAGTACAATTAACATTCAAATATACTTACAGCCTAACACAAAATTATACTTAGATACGAAAAGTTTAAAGAGAAAATTGACTCACGAACGCCCAGAATTCCCGTACACTTTGTATCGCAACTTGAAAATTACTCCATTGGATGATTTACTTTAGAACAAGTAGTTAACAAGTCGTACATCACAGAACTATGATTGCGGCGCCTCTAGCAAACAGGAACAATCAGTAAAGTTGTCTGTCACAATGGCGCGACATATTTGCGTATGTTTGGAGCGTCGTGACTATATAACAACGGAAGTACTAGTTCTGCCTCAAGGTGATTTTCACTCAACCCCAACTTTAGCCAAGTTTAAGAGGCTATGGAACATCATTTTATTAACAAATTATGTATTACTCATTACCCACAATTAAAATAGAAACATCATGTGTTCAGCAGTGACATATAAATCAAGTTGCAGCTCGTATATAACATGTATGTACATATACATATGTGTCCCATATTGCTTATATACATAGTACTGTACCATACACACTTAATTTACATTCAATTTAATATGTTTGTATTAACAATAGGGAAGAATTCCATTGAAAAAGAACTAAAATTTATGTATTTGTTTAAAGAACAGGCTATTGCGAACATATAATCTAAAATTAATACCTACCCGTATTATGCTCGTATGCTCACAAAGCCGATTGTCACATTGTATAAACTGACAGAAATGTATGATTATAATAATAAAACGTTTTATTAAATCAATACAGTGAAGTAAATGTTTTTATTGACCTCGGTTACAGTTAACTGGTATTATTAAATTTTTCGCATACAGGGCTTTTAGCGGGGCGTAGCACGATAGCTACCCTTTGTGCACGCAGCGCGGCGAACGAAATTAATAACTTTTAATTTCGCCAATTCCGTACCCGCGTATTCCACCGACCATTCATTTGTTATTATTTCATTTTATTCGCGATCATGCTTTAAGCCCAATGTTGTTGGAATTTCGCTGGATTTTATAGCAACGGGGTATACATGATTTTTTATGTATATGGTAACTATTTAAATGATAATTTCTTTATTTATGTTATGCTTGTCGGTCCGAAAAACAAATTATTGGATAGATCGATTGCTGCGAAGGCTAACTTCGATTTCGCTGAAGAGGAAACTCAAATGCCTTGCTAATGCAATCTATCTAGCACACCAAATGCCTTGTGTCTTGAAATTTTATTCCGTACTATCTTGCGAAAGTATACCAAGTAGTATAGAATCATCTGCCCCGCTGACTGCGCGGTTCGTTGGCGCTCTGTTTAACAATCTTAGGTGGTTGATCCATTATCGAAACGCCAGGCCACCTCGCCTACAATCATAGATTCGCAGTCCTTCGAACCATCTCTACACGTATTTACGAATCTTTGTTCTTGGGTCCTCTCCTTTAATGACTTAATATTTCGCTAAGCATTCGCTGGACGTACTAACGAACGGACGGTTGTCCTTGCCAGTGGACGGCCAGCTTCATTCCCTCGGACCCACATACATTTCGTATATTCGATTTGCCATACTCAATTGAATCGCAACTTGGACTCAAAGGCTATTTTGTACCTTTGTGTGATTTTCCATTAAACCCAATAAAATACATATTATGTAGTACATAACAAAACTGGCATTAATATACATTTTATAGGTAAATCGTGAAGTGTTATACATGGAAGAAATTTAACACGTACATATATTATATGGCATGTTTAACTACTTACGTTAATAAAAACAAAGACTCAATACTCAACATAGAGGCTCGTCAAACAGAATATGAACTTATAACTGCGTCGATAATTAGCTAGACATGTATCTATGTATAAAATGTTTCCCTTACATTTTGAAATAAAATTCGGATAACTTGCAGTTATTTGTCAAGATCTGTCCATCGGATTAGTATTACTGTACTAAATAACTAAGCGCATTCATAGCTTTGTAGTAAAATAGCATTCATTTACAAAGTTTGTAAAAATCAACAAATAATTAACATTAGCAACTCTCACTAACACAGATGTGATAATGTTGGGTTGTAATAGTACAAAATATTGAACAATCGAAAGCTGGCATCAAACAGCTCCCTCTGGTGACAAAAAGTTCAACGTCTCGTTACACAGGATCGACAGGGGGTCGCTTAATTGGCTGCTTCGGGAACAGATCATTCTCTACTGCAGAGTTTGTGTACGGCTGCACAGGATTCAACATTGATGGCTGTTAATGATATTATTTCACGAACACCTAAAATTTATTATTTCACAGTATTATATTGAATACTAGAAAGGAAAGATATACCCATAAAGAAAATGGGATATAATAACTAATCAACACAACCTCTATTTTCTTCAGTGCTCATATCTTTAATTCCTAATACGCTTGTTTTACGTTTTACTCAGAGCATATTCAAAAATATTAATTTTTTTCTATAAATAGCACTAGCATTTCCTTGGTTCAAATGCATAATATAGGGTGATAGCTCGCAAATACATAGGGAGGGAAAAATATATGGAATGAAATAATTGCTTATAATAATAACCTTAAACTTGATGTAGGTGCTTTTGCTCAACATTTTCTGAGACTAAGAATGCTGTGGAGTTGCATGCAAATTATTTGCAACAAAAACACAAGTTGCGGTGCACGCGAAACGAAAAACTTTTCCTTCTTTTGCAATATCGCAATATCTCTAGACACAGATTAACCTGTCAGACGCGGCGCATAACGCCCTATAAACAACGTTAAATAATTAAAGGGCCAAATAAAAATATAATTCGAAAATGTTACAGAAGATTAAAATGATATTGAACAAAACTACAAAAAAAAATTCTTTTGCTCCCATTCAATTATTACAACCAGCAATTAACTTCAGTATTACGTTACGTATAAAAACTGTTTTTAAATTAATTTAAGTAATGATGGCCCAAAGGATAACTTTGATAGTAGAGGATTGTAATATCATAGATAGATATTGTACATACATAAATTTTATGAAGCGCTCCAATTTACTGCTGTAGCGTAACAAAGTATTTTATTGACGCCAGACAGTTCCGTCGTACTTAATCTTTAATACGGAATTTCATAAAATCTGTTCTTAGCTGACCTCTACTCGTCGAAAGGAACATTCCTACCAAATTTCCAAATCTCTAGGTCTACTGATTCCAGAGATATCGTGATGAGTCAATACATCGCTGTAAATCTCCGATGTACGAGGACACATAGTGTATGTATATAGATGAATATAATTCCAATAGCCTTACCTTAGGCAAAGTATAGGCTTACATCATAATACTTAATCTTTGAAGGGAACCTTTTAAAAACTCGATAAGTTTAAGGTAAACTCGAGCGTAATTTAATTTCATGAGTGGCCTGCGAGAACGGTACACGGAATCGTAATAAGCGAACTTTCGAACTTTGATAAGCTTTAGAACCAATTATAGAAATGCAATTTATCGTTTAATCCTATAAAAATGTATCATAGGAGGTTTAATATTAGAAGTTTAGTTACATATATTTACATGGCGAATATAACATGGAATCAAAAAGTAATAATGTAAACTTAATTGCCGTTGATTACCATAGTGAACTTAAACTTATCAGCATGATGGAAAAAACAACGAACTCACGAGTCGATGAAAATTTTGCAAGAATTGTTTTGAATGATCAAACGGTCGTTGTGTTTCAAAAGATCAAAGGAAGAACGCAACAGTACGTCCCTTAACTGCATTTAAAAAACGTTTTCAACGCTATGCCAGTCATTGGGCGGTACGTTCGTTTTCAGTCAAATGGCCGCCGCTCGCAGCCAGTCGCCAATCATCCGGCTTTCGAAATTTAAAAAAGCAAAATGGAGGAATGCGACCGTTACTAATTTGACGCGTGACGTCACATCTGTTCTGCGGCTGTCCGGCGCGGGTAATACGGAGCAATTAATTGACGACAGCGCCCACTCTAGTTACGGTTTTTATTTCTATATTCGGTCTGTCTATTTCTTTCTCGAGTTGTTTGTTGTTATATCACATGTATTGTAGTCGTTTTGTTGTTGTGTTGTGTTCTTTCTCGAGTGTTAATTTAAAAACACGCCAGCCATACCGAATTTCCACACTCTGCAGTCCGTGCAACCTGCAAAATGGAAGGCACGGCTGGACAAATATAGGACTGACTTCCGGGCTATTGGGCCTATTCGTACCGTCTCCGAAAATCGGTAAATTGACGCCCATGAAACTTCCTGTCTTAAACAAAGAAACGCAGACTATTATTGTTATTATTATTCCTTTATTTCGTATAGATTTTTCTATTTATGAGTATGAATTCCAAACTACCGGTTGATACCGCACGACAGTGTACTTTTTGAATTCTGGAGAACTCTGCACTTATGTGCAAATTGGTTAGAATGTTTTTAAGATTCTTAGGTAGAATTCCTGATTGTTTGTAAGCAACAAATAAATCACCTGCCTGGTTGTCCCGCTTAGTTGATAAAAAAAATACCAGTAACAATTCTATAACAGTCGCAGAATTATTACATATAAATGTATTTCTTGTATTTCGTACATGAGCCACCTTTCTATTTTACGCTTCTTCATTCAAAAGCCGCGCAGAATATCTAAACGTCAAACCAGGTGTCACGCAGGTAGCCCAATGATTTCGCCATTTCGTGAGGAAAATAAAAATTCAAATCCAGGCAATTTACCAGTGAAAGGATTATTCGTTCCCATTAAAACATCACGGGCCGCACTCGGAATTGAAAAAGGGGCCAATTATCAACTTTAGTGCCGTTCGAGGCGCCTAATGGAAATTTAAACACTTGCTTCCGCTCACCATGGGACAGCGAGAGCCCTAATTGTTCCCTTTTTAGTTCTCTTTCTGGGTTCTGCGTAAAACATACTTTTGCTAAAACCCTTGAACCGGGTAATGTAACATAATACTAATAGCGTGTGAATAACCAGAATCCTAGTTAAACCCGTCCTCGCTCTTGCATCGTGTTTCTTCTATTCTACCCATACTCCCACTCATTGACCCATGTTGATATTAGGTAAGACTTTATAGTTAGTTATAGACAACGATATATTACATGTTACAACGTGTACCTAGTTGTTAAATTTCTAGAAGTCACTAGTGTGTTATCGGCATTCGAGTGTAATTTAAGTGCATGTGTACTTGTTTGATAAGATTGCCAGGGATACTGCGTCTTAGTAATGGATATTTTGAAAAACTCACCTGTGCTTTGGGAGATATTATTGTCAGTCATTATTACATTTATTCTAATGCTTTAGGAGCAGCATCAATTCTAACTACGCGAACTCAAATCTAAAGATGTAATATATTTGAAAAGTATTTCGATTAATGACGGAACCGATTACAAAAATATCTGGATACACTCTTGTCTGAATTTTTTTAGTTTCTTTCCTCACTTAAAGTGTCAAATTGGCTATTGTCGGGGCTCATTCGTGTGGACATCGGTCGGATCGGCTCTTTTCTGATTTTCCACCGTAAAGGAGAATATTTGAACAGAAGTTTTAAATCAAGGTGAACATTGAAATAAGAACAACCACTAGAATTTACTTTGCTCTATAAATTGTAATAACAAATCCACAAAAATGAACTATACTACTCGTAATACTACAAGATATTAATGATACTTCAAAAACGTGTTACTTCATTGTACAAAATGATGTTATTAAGTTTTCATAAATCATAAGATTATTATAATCACGTGTATAAAATTCAATTTCATATTAATGTTAAATGATTTGAAAAAAAAATACAAATGTAAATGAACGATGGGAGGAAAAGGTTAGCCTATTCACATTTAACGTGTTAAATTGGCAGTTGTCAGCAGCCGCTCGCGGGTATAGGCTAGCTCGAACATTGTTCGATTTTCGTGAGGCAAAGCGAAGCGTTTAAATTCTTGCTTTGAGCCCGCACTGATAAAGTTTCAAACGCAATCGGTAACGTCTTTGTTCCCGTGTGGCGAGCGCGCGTTTATATTTCCAATGATCCGTATTAGTCAGACGAATATCTTTAAATTATTTAAAAAAACTGTCCTAAACATTCCACTCTTATGCCATTTTAGCAACTTGCTCAATGGTTCCTACTCCATTTACTTAAATATTAATGCAAGTGATTTTTTTATAATGCTCATGTTAAGGCATCACTTATTCGTAAATACCTTATCTTAAAAAACCGAGATTAACGTTTTCACGTTCAAGCTTCTAATCGGATTTTGACGAAATTTAATAAAGGCAATAAAAACAAAATGCTTTATTTTTAAACAATATATCCGACATATTTTACTTTTCATAAGAAAACTATGTAGGTAATATTTTCTCGGGAATGAAATTTCCAGAATGGGGCTGTTTAAAAGTTGTTTGAATTAACTTGTATACTCGTACGTAATTTCAGAAGTAAATAGCGAAGTAAACCTAAATTTATATCTATGTATATCTAACGATATTTTGTATTTTAAAGAAATTGAAGTAACCTAAAAAGTTTTATTAAGGACTGTATTCTCTTCACACAAATTCATAAACATTCGATCATTTGTTTAAGGTATTGATGGAATCAATTTTGATTATATTAAATGGGAAATTATATTATCGAAATAATTTATCTAATAAGCGATTTGATTGACAGATCCGTAAAAGTAATAATGGATCATCCGGCTATCGTTAATTGAATCTTGATACAAAAGGGGAATTAGAAAAATGTTAGGTTGACGTCATATTAACCGTTTTAGAAGGGTTCCCGCCCTTACATATACATATTTATGTATATGTATGTTGATAGGGGATGATTAATATATAAACAAAGTGGATAACTCAATATCCATTCTCGATATAAACTTAAAATTATAGTAAAATAATCAACATTTTCTTACACTTTTATTGTTTAGTGGACATTGGAACCATCTTGTAGTGAGACAGTGTTAGACAATAGACTCGGGCCAATTGCGAGTGGGAATACTTTACCCAGTTCAGAAAGTATTATTTAACGATTTTATATCATCTTTAAGACGACCAGGCTGTCTCAGTATGTTTCCTTTCACCGTTATAGCAACATATAAAGGTTAAGTTTTAAAACGCACATTGACAGATAACACTGATATCAGACCGCAAGATATATTTAATCTACTTTACGTTTTCTAGTTTACGTTTATACTAGGCTACCATAATTGTAACAAATAAATATCGCACTATATGAAAAAGTTATGTAATTTAACAAATAAAATATCATATTACAAGAAAAATTGGATTTACTTAATACAAATAATGACTAGATTTGAAAAAAAAAGGGGAACAAAGGTTCCAGCATTTTAAAATCGTACTCATCATGAACGAAAACTTCATTGTTTCGTTTCTTTAAATGAGATCTTTCATTTTGAAATATACAGTACATTTCAGTGACAAAAAGACTAACATCGTACACATAGCGAGAGTTAGTCGAAAGCGATTGGGCGGACCGAGTCAATCTGCTCTAACAATAACCAACCGGACGGAACCATTGTCAGCCTGCGAAGGGTTTATCATATCGAAAATACGAGGAACTCAACCCTACCCTCACTACAAAATCCAATATTACGCCCAAAATGCTTCGAATGTAGTACATGTCGAGGGGAATTCATTAAACTGGGATCCGATGTATACCTAGTACGCATTGTATTACAAAAATTATAAAGTTGCTTTTAATTTTTGTTTATGTTAAGCGTGGTAGTTATGTCAACGGACGGCTTGCCCTTTCATTTATTTTGCCCTCCAAATTATATTGTATTTATGTACACTCAAAGTTTACAAATTTCGTGCTTGTTTATTTTGCTTCAGAAGTTAATAAAGTTACACGGATTAAATTTACGGACATTGCTTTAATACTGACCAAATATATGAAATATATTCCTAATGCCATGAAACATTTGAAATTGTTTAAAATACTCGTCACCGTGTTTTATAAGGGAAATATGATAAACGTTAAGTATTCGAAACAAGTTTGCATAATGATGAAGGAAAATATCGTGATAAAACTTACACATCTTAATGTAGTCAATAATTACCTTAATATGGATGAAGTCTGCCAATCTGACTTATGCCTTGAACCTTCTGACTATAAAAGACAGTGGAACTACAAAATGAGTGCATAAGAATGAACAGAAGTATTGCCCCTCTGGACAAACTCGCACAGAGATTTCTACGAGTTTAAAATACCTATACTTACATGTATAACAAACATTACTCCAACTAGAAAATCAGGAATCAATCGCGCTGGCACTAGCGAATCACCAAATCAGCTTATTCGTCTAATTGCAGCGAGGGGCGATGTGCCCAATCAGGGGCTCCGACACGTGTCAGTTCGCACCCCTTTTTGCACGCATTCCTTTGATTTTCCACCAGACAAAGTTGCAAACGAGCAGCCTGAACTCTTCCTTCAAAATGATCGCGTAATTCTTTGTTTTTGTTCCATCTATTAGTAAGTTTTATGTTCAATGAAAATGACAACTTGGAGAAATTTACAGTCGCTGACCACATGATCTCAGCAGAGGGAGGCGACCTACTAGATAGACAAGGTCAAAAGCCAGATCAAAAATAAATAGGTAAAATATGTGAGTGAGGCGTGACGCGGACATATCAAACAAAATTTTATATTTTTCGAGAAGTTTCATTAATGCTAAAGCTAATTTACAGTTTTCGACTCGTATAAGTGTGTAATATTTTCTGAGGTGTGTGAAGTCTACCAACC